>CAUYRH010062357.1:0-13549 GCA_963574655.1 Perodicticus potto
ACTTGGGAAGTCCCCTTTCCTGTTATCTTGTCTTCTTCTACTGTTAGTTATAGGAGTCGATTCCTGTATGCATCATTCAAGAGTAAAGTCCTGGAACTCTCCATCTTCTATGGAGGCAGGCAATGAAGACAGCCAACCACAGACCCACTACACTTAAATGTCATCAAGCCACACGCAATAAAGATGGTTCCAGTCCATGAACCCCTGTATCACTCTCCCTCCGGAGAAACCCTAACTGCCCCCTTCTATCATCGCCTGATTCAGCAGGAAGCAGTTAGATCGAGTCTTCATCCCTTTTCCCTAACAGCAGTTAGAGTTTCTACTCGGAGAGGGAGAATTGATGCAGGACATCTGGCACCCTAGCCAGCTCAGCGGAGCTAGCGGACCTGCCGCCTCCTCCTTGGCGGTGTTGGTGCTGTGGCAGCCCGCTGAAGAGTCAGTGGGCTGGATGACAGGCAAGGAGGGGGACCTCCAACCCCCACCAGAGGCTCCAATAGCCAAAAAGGCTGGACAACTGCTGAGGAGACACCTGTGCCTTGGTGTCTCCTTCACTTTACACTTAGGACTAAATGTGGACCCCCCATTTCCTATGCCTAGGTCAATTTCTTGTGAATTTCCTAGGCCTCAACTCCATGAATGGACTGTATCCATTCACTGATACACTCATTCACCTCACCCCGGCGGAAGGGACTGTATTCATTCGTTTCCTGGCCCAGGAACCCATACACCTATATATACCCTGAGACTAAAGGCCTAAAAGAGGAGACAGGGAAAGACCGGGAGAGAAACAGAGAGAGCTTCTCTCTCCCCACTTGAATTCTCTCCCTCTACCAGGAGCTTTAGTGTTTTCTGTATTCTTTTCTGTAAATAAATTCTGTCTTACCACTGGGGGGTGGGGGAGAATAATGTAATGAAGAATAATAAAATACATGTATTTAAATATAAACTTCCTATAAAAAGAGTATCCTTGATCAAGTGGTGGTCATAGCAATATGAAGTTCTATAAATTTTCTGGCTTTAGAGTCTTAAGGAAAAGTAAACTTAGCCAAGGAAAGGAAGGAAAAGTCATTCCAAGAAGAGAAGACAGGGTGGCGCCTGTGGCTCATGGAGTAGGGCGCCGGCCCCATATACCAAAGGGGGCGGGTTCAAACCCAGCCTCGGCTGAACTGCAAAACAGAAAAATAGCCGGGCGTTGTGGCGGGCGCCCGTAGTCCCAACTACTTGGGAGGCTGAGGCAAGAGAATCGCCTAAACCCAGGAGTTGGAGGTTGCTGTGAGCTGTGTGACACCACCGCACTCCACCGAGGGTGATAAAATGAGACTCTGTCTCTACAAAAAAAAGAAGAGAAGACAGCATGACCAAAGGCACAAAGATAAAAGTTTAATTAAAATTTAAACCTCAAAAAATAAAATTAATTTTCTTTATCTATTCATTTATAAAAAGCATCTGACTTTTTTTTCAACAATCTATTTTTACTTCAAGTTCTTGCAAATTAGTTACTGTTCGTTTGGATTTATCTTGAAAAAAGGCGAGAATATTCACAGTGTATCTATACAGTGACTTATTTTAATTAGGTAAGTGATTTCTGAATTATATAAGAATATGCAGAAAAAAACTAGAAATACAACAAAATTAATAAACACTGGTAATCTGTGGATAGTAGGGCTGAAGGAAAATACTTCCTTTTTTATGCTTTCTTCCTCAATATTTCCACAATGGATGTACATATCGTCATAGGTTCAAAATAGGAAAGTGTATTTTAAATGATTTTATTTGTTTTATTGGTTAGGTACCTCAAAATCACAAAGATTAGTGATGTACTCACTGCACACAGACAAATGGACACTGCTTATAGTAACTGCCCTAGAAAACATATTCATTCTTTGAAAAGTTAACCATTTTCCTCTTTTTTGAAAAGCTATCTTTATCTAAAATATGCTATTCTCTCTAAGAAATTCTTAGTCAGGTCTATTTAGATATAATACTAGAAATAATTTTCTTTTGAATTGGACTATCTAATAGTTATAAATTTAAACAAAAAAATAAATTTAAATTTAAAATACTTCATGTTAAGATATACGCTTTTCTTTTTTGGTTCAATGCAACATAAACAACATTTTCTGCTCTTATTTCATATGTGCTACACAAAAACAGAATAAGTAGTAATAGCATAAAGAATGGCATGTGGCTCGGCACCTGTGGCTCAACAGGCTAAGGCGCCAGCCACGTACACCTGAGCTGGCGGGTTCAAATCCAGCCCGGGCCCGCCAAGCAACAATGACGGCTGCAACCAAAAAATGGCCGGGCGTTGTGGTGGGTGCCTGCAGTCCCAGCTACTTGGGAGGCGGAGGCAAGAGGCTCACTTGAGCCAAGGAATTGGAGGTTACTGTGAGCTGTGATGCCATGGTACTCTATCCAGGGTGACAGCTTGAGGCTCTGTCTCAAAAAAAAAAAAAATAGTGTTGGACGAAATAGACATCCGTATGAAAAGAAAAAACTTTGCCAAGCACAGTGATACCACACCTGTAAGTCCAGCTATGCAGGAAGCTAGCCAGGAGTATGCTTGAGCTCAGGAGTTTGAGATCAGCTTGGGCAACATAGTGATAAAGCTCAAACACAGGAAAATATTTTTATATATCCAAGAACTCCTAGGCCAGGCATGGTGGCTCATGCCTGTAACCTTAGCACTCTGGGAGATACAGTAGGTGGATCACCTGAGCTCACAGGTTTGAGACCAGCCTGAGCCAGAGCAAGACCTCATCTCTAAAAATAGCTAGGCTTTGTGGCGGGCGCCTATAGTCCCAGCTACTTGGGAGGCTGAGGCAAGAGAACTGCTTGAGGCCAAGAGTTTGAGGTTGCTATGAGTTGTGATACTACAGCACTCTACTAAGGATGACAAAGAGCCCAAGAGTCTGAGGTTGCTGTGAGCTATGATACCATCGCACTTTACAGAAGGCGACAAAGTCAAACTCTGTCTCAAAAAACAAACAAACAAATAAATAAATAATGGCACTGGCTATGGGATATGGGTAATCACAGAGGGCAGTGTCCCTTTCAGGTAATCGGCACAGGCATGACACTGTGGACAATGTGGTCAGCTCACATCTCTGTATCATGGGCCATGTCACACAATGATGGGAGATGTCCTAGGTGTGTGTAGGAGAGCAGGGTCAGCTCTTGGTAGGCTGGTCTCGACCTCCTGAGCTCAAACAATCCACCAGCCTCAGCCTCAGCATCCCACAGTGCTACCATCGCACTCTATCCAGGGTAACAGCTTGAGGCTCTGTCTCAAAAAAAAAAAAAAAAAGAATGGCATGTGTATAAATAGCACTGCTGAGTACACAATGTTCTGTTACTCTTGGGACAGTGGGGACAAATATCTACTATAATTTGTATGAATAAAATTAACTAGACTATAGTATATATCATTGTTCAAATAAAACTCTGCAAATAGAAAGTTTGTTGCTGTAATAGTTTTAAATGTTTCTTCATTTTTAAAATGAAGCAGTTGGGGGGGGGGGAGGAGCCAAGATGGCGATCTGTAGCCAGCTTTCTGCAAAGGTTCTCGTCCAAAAGGAGCGTTAAAGGACAGAAACTCAGCAAGAAAGCTGATGGTTTGGATCCGAGCCAAAAGAAAAGGTCGAAGAGCGCACATCAACCCTGCTGGGGAGACCTTAAAATGAAGCAGTTGGATTAGATTACATCTAGCGTCTCTTCCTATTTTAAATTCTAATTTGAAATATTTTTTAATGGGTAACAATGCCTTCTCTATAGTAGTAACTAATATGTCACTGTTATCTTCTTCTCGTCTTATCTTCCTTCACATATAATTGCTTTTTTTCATTTTTTGAGTCAGAGTCTCACTATGTCACCCTTGGTAGAGTGCTCTGGCATCACAGCTCACAGCAACCTCCAATTCTTGGGCTTAAGCAATTCTCTTGCCTCAACCTCCCAAGTAGCTGAGACTACAGGCTCCTGCCACAACACCCGGGTATTTTTGGTAGTGGTTGTTCTTGTAGTTGTCATTGTTGTTTTGGCAGGCACAGGCTGTGTTCGAACCCGCCAGCTCCAATGTATGTGGCTGGTGCCCTAGCCAATGAGGTACAGGCACCGAGCCTATATATAATTTCTTAAATTACAAGAATGAAATCATAAAAAGTATTTGCTTGATAATCCCACAGGCCTATAGCAAGGGCACAGAAACTGTAATCCTTAAACTCTACTTAATTTCAAATATAAATACTAAAATAAATAGGCTATTTGTGCCTACAGTTACAATAAAATACAGTATGGTTTTAAAAGCCTTCGGCGGCACCTGTGGCTCAAAGGAGTAGGGCACCGGCCCCATATGCCAGAGGTGGCGGGTTCAAACCTAGCCCCAGGCAAAAACTGCAAAAAAGAAAAAAATAATAAGAAAAGCCTTAGTTTTTAAATCATATAAAATAGATACTTGCTCAAGAACTCTATCACACTCATGCTATCCATTTTATTTCTTCATCTATTTTCTCCTTAATCTATCCCATTCTTTATTAATTCTTACATTTTTAATCATTTTAAGTAATACACAGGGTGGCCATAAAGTTCATGTGCAGTTTTAAATTGCACATTATTTTAAACTGCACATAAACTTTGTGGCCACCCTGGTTATATACTTACTAGATCTCCACCTCAGTTTAATCTTCACATGACCATAGCTGCTTTAGCCAAAAACTAACTTAAGTGCATCAGATAACCCAAGTGAGAAGTATTCAGCTGTCCTCCCAAATTCCTGAGTCATAAAATTATGAGCAAAATAAAATTATAATTTTAAGACACACAGTTTTGGACAAATTCGCTGCACAGCAATAATAAGAACAGTGGTTCATCCACTTTATAGAAAGAATACCAGACCAGCAGGTAAGAGACCTAATATTCAATTTCAGTACTACTCAGGGTGTCCAGTCCTTTTTTTATTTTTTTTTTTCTGGCACATACTAGAAGAAGATCTGTCTTGGATCTTAAAATGGAAGGGACACAGAACAACCAAAACAATCTTGAAAATGAGCAAAATTGGAGGACTCATACTTCTGATCTGAAATCTTAGCAAAACGCTATAGTAATCAAGACAAAACCCAGGAATCAATTATTCTTTTTAAATTTTAGATTGACATAAGGGTACAAACAGTTGGGCTACATTGTTTGCATTTGTTAGACAGAGTCCAAGTTGTGTTTGGACCCTTCACCTAGGTGTGCCATATACCCCTGCACTGTGCCCACGGGGTGAGAACACACCAAACCCCCTCCTTCCTTTCTTCTACTACCCTCCTCCTGTTCCTGGAAAAAAAAAAATAAGAAAAAAAAAAAAAAAAAGTTGTCTTGGGCCACACATTAAATACACAAATACTAAGGAAAGCTTATTAGCAAAAGAAAGGTCATGCATACTTTTGCTAATATCCAACACCACGAATAAGCAGAAAATGTCTTCAAAAAATGAGTAGGGATCTGCTGGTCACAGGTTGGACACCCCTGATTACTAGACGGTATTTACCAGCCTGAACCAATCTGTCAATTGTATCGAATTCAGCTTCCTCATCCATACATAAAAGGACAACATGAACTATAAAGTCCCTTTTAGCTCTAGCATTCATAACTTTTATATCCTCTGAAATGCCTCGTACTGATTTTCATTTTTGTTTTTGTTATATCACATGACTTCTATTTGTAACTCAAGACTTGATAGTAAGTTCAAAACTACAAACCAAAGACTTTGTAATAAACATAACAAAACATAAATGAATATACATTTTGTATTAAAAATTATGATCACGATCTTAAAACAGAAATTGTCTTGACTTTTATCACTAAAATCTTTCTATGATTGGCCCTGAATAAAGGTCTCATCTTTAAACTTCTCTATACTCTTTACCTTAAATATGTATGTGTGTGACTTTTAAAATCAGAAAAAAATATAATCTATTAAAATTTACAATACAGGCCAGGCGCAGCAGCTCATGCCTATACATCCTAATACTTGGGAGGCCGAGGCAGGTGGATTGCCTGAGCTCACAGGTTCCAGACCAGCCTGAGCCAGAGGGAGACTTAGTCTCTAAAAATAGCCGGGCATTGTGGTGGGCATCCAGCTACTTGAGGGGCTGAAACCAGAGAATTGCTTGAGCCCAAGAGTTTGAGGTTGCTGTGAGCTATGATGCTACAGCACTCCATCAAGGACGACAAAATGAGACTCTTATCTCAAAAAAAAAATGAAAAAATTAAAAATTAAATTAAATTAAGTGTAATCCTAACACTCTGGGAGGCCAACATGGGTGGACTGCTTGAGTTCAGGAATTCACTACCAGTCTGGGCAAGAGTGAGACCTTGTCTCTACTAAAAATAGAAAAAAAAATTAGCTGGGCATGGTGGCACACACCTCTAGTACCAGCTACTCAGGAAGGTTAAGCAAGAAGATCACTTGAGCCTAGGAGTTTGAAGTTGCTGACAGTCTCCAACACTCTAGCCTGAGGCAAAAGAGAGTCTCAAAAAGGAAAAAATTAAGATGCACATAGCAATCCCACATCTTAGAGAAATATTTGCACGTCTGCACAAAAAGAAAAAACATACTATCTTAAAATAAAAAATTAGAAATTAAAAAAATGAATAGGCTCAGCGCCTATGGCTCAAGAGGCTAAGGCGCCAGCCACATATACCTGAGCTGGTGGATTCGAATCCAGCCCGGGCCCACCAAAACAACAATGACGGCTACAACCAAAAAATCGCCAGGTGTTATGGCAGGTGCCTATAGTCCCAGCTACTTGGGAGGCTGAGGCAGGAGAATTGCTTGAGCCCAGGAGTTGGAGGTTGCTGTGAGCTGTGGTGCTACGGCATTCTACCCAGAGGGACAGCTTGAGGCTCTGTCTCAAAAAAAAAGAAAATGAACAGATAAACTCTACCATATTCGTATTTGAGAATACCACACAACAGATGGAAAGAAGAAAATACAAGGATAGATTTACACAACATACCACAGAGTAAATAAAAGCAAGCCACAAATAGTGTAATATTTATTTATTCAAACACACTGTACATTTTTATAAACACGGTTATTTAACTACATAGAAATGAGTCTGTCAAGGACTTATTTAAATCCAAACTATTAATGAGAGATACCCAGAGAAGGGGCCAGTATTAAAGAGATTAGTCTGAGACTTTTGTTTTATCTGAATTGTCCCGCAAACAAGACAATGTATTTGCATATTACTTAGGTAATCTTTTAATTAAATTTGTAAGGATAAACTTCACAGCCTTTAAACCATGCTTTAGTAAACTATTCCCTCTACAAAGATCAGCAGAAATTTCTATTACATAATCTATAATAGCTCAAAATTCAAATACTTATAATTCCTTCTACTCATAAAGCACTAGGTAAAAATGTTTATCAAAAGTCAAATTTACAACTGGTCCATGATAGGGAATTTATATATGTCATTTAATTTTGACATTACAATTATCATCATGTTTTCATGAGGAAACTGGTGTTCAAAAGTTAAATTAAGGGGTCAGGCACAGGGGCTCACACCTGCAATTCTAAAACTCTGGGAGGCTGAAGCCAGTGGATTGCTTGAGCTCACGAGCAGCCTGAGCAAGAGCAAGACCACACCTCTACTAAATATAGAAAAACCAGGCTCGGCGCCTGTGGCTCAACGGGCTAAGGCGCCAGCCACGTACACCTGAGCTGATGGGTTCGAATCCAGCCTGGGCCCACCAAACAATGACGGCTGCCAGGCAAAAAATGGCCAGGCACTGTGGCAGGCACCTGTAGTCCCAGCTTCTTGGGAAGCGGAGACAGGAGACTCGCTTGAGTCCAGGAATTGGAGGTTGCTGTGAGCTGTGATGTCATAGTACTCTATCCAGGCTGACAACTTGAGGCTCTGTCTCAAAAAAAAAAAAAAATATATATATATATATACATATATATATATATATATATATATGTATATATAGATATATACATATATATAGAAAAACCAAGGGCCAGGCGCAGTGACCCATGCCTGTAATCTCAGCATTCTGGAAGGCCGAGATGGGCCAATTACCTGAGCTCATAGGTTTGAGACCAGCTTGAGCTAAAGCAAGACCCTGTCTCTAAAAATAGGCGCTGCAGTGGGCACCTATAGTCCTAGCCACTGGGAGGCTGAGACAAGAGAATCACTTGAGCCCAAGAGTCTAAGGTTGCTATGAGCTATGACACCATGGCACTCCACCAGGGGGCAACAAAGTGAGACTATACCTCAAAAAAAAAAAAAGAAAAAAAGAAAAGAAAGAAAGAAAAAGAAAAACCAGCCAGGCATGGTGGCACATGCCTGTAGTCTCAGCCTATAATCCCAGCTACTTGGGAGGCTAAGGCAAGAGGATCACTTGAGCCCAGGAGTTTAAGGTTGCTGTGAGCTACGATGCATGACACTCTACCCAAGACAAGAGAATAAGACTCTGTCTCCAAAAATAAAAAAAGGAAGTTAAATAAGATGGTAAAAAAGCATAGGGATAACATCAGCCAACATTCAAACTTAGGTCTGCCTGACTCTAAAATTCAAGTTCTTTTCCAATACACATATGATATCCCCTCAGGAGTACCTGAAGAATTAACTGTATAGTAAAAGGAAATAAAATTATATTTCTAATGTTTCCCTTACAGAAAAACTAAAGTTGACATCCCATCAATCCACTTCCTCCTAAACAACTGTACTTAAAATTCTCAAGTTTTCAGATGCCCAATGATTCCATTTTTCTTACTGGAAAATGTGATAAATATATAAACTATTAAAAGTATTTTTAAAAGACTAAAAGTTTAATTATAAATTATGGTTTAAAGGCGAAAGAGTTAGGCTTGGCGCCTATAGCTCAGCGGCTAGGGTGCCAGCCACATACACCAGAGCTGGTGGGTTCAAATTCAGCCTGGGCCTGCCAAACAACAATGACAACTACAACCAAAAAATAGCCGGGCATTGTGGTGGGTGCCTGTAGTCCCAGCTACTTGGGAGGCTGAGGCAAGAGAATTGCTTAAGCCCAAGAGGTTGAGGTTGCTGTGAGCTGTGACAGAATGCCACAGCACTCTACCCAGGGTGACACAGTAAGACTCTGTCTTAAAATAAAAATAAAAATAAAAATAAAAAAATTAAAGGCAAGGGCTCAGCGCCTGTGGCTCAACAGGCTAAGGTGCCAGCCACATACACCTGAGCTGGCGGGTTCAAATCCAGCCTGGGCCCCCCAAACAATGACAGCTGCAACCAAAAACAGAAAAAAAAAAAAATGGCCGGGTGTTGTGGTGGGTGCCCGTAGTCCCAGCTCCTTGGGAGGCAGAGGCAGGAGACTCGCTTGAGCCCATGATTGGAGGTTGCTGTGAGCTGTGATGCCACACCACTCTATCCAGGGTGACAGCTTGAGGCTCTGTCTCCAAAAAAAAATAAAATAAAATAAAATAAAATTTAAAGGCAAAAGAGTCTAAAGTACCTTTAAATCCAGAGAATGCCAAAAAATGTACACATATTTTAAGAAAGAAAAAAAACTGTATTGAAATTAGAATACTCAAGTCATATTTGACTTCTGCAACAAGAGAAAGAAAATACAACATACAAGATAACAAATGTTATGAGTATATATTGAGTATTACAATTTTAATAGTTTTTCTTTCCTGTCTTAAAATGTATATACAGTTTTAGCACCCTCTGTCTATACATCACATGCTCTAAAAGTAAGTCTTCTCAGCTACTATCACAAAAATAGTATATTCTGAGACTGGGGACTGAAATAAAGTATTTTCAAATCACTATGAAAAAGTATTCACCACAATATTCACACTGAGACACAATCATAATTAAGGAACAAATCATATGAAACATTACACAAAGAAGTTGCAGAAACACAGAATCTAAGAGGAAAGAATGCACAAAATAGAAGAGAGGATCTAAAAAGGGCAGAGTAGAAGCAATAGTAAAGCAAAAGGAGTATATTTCAAATCCTCTGATACTGACCCAGAAATTACTTCTACAAGAGATTCAAAAGCCCACACACACTAAATAAACAAAAACATCCTTCTAGCACTGACCCATAAAATATGATGATTTTACAATGCAGTTATGTATGATTAAAGTCTCTACTGGCAATGTAAAAACTGATCTGGAGAGTTTAGGCCAGGACAAAAATTACTGTTACTTCTTTACTAGACATAACAGAAAGTATCCCTGTTGAAGATAAGCTTTTGACATATCCAGAAATCAATTCTATTCATGAAAATAAAGAACTGTTAATAAGTCTGTTATTATGAATATTCTCAGCACGATAAAAAATAATATGAAGTTTCTAATCTACCATATATATACAAACAAAAGCATAGATTTTTATTATTCTAAATCAAATCAAAACATTTATTTTATAAAGTATTCTATATAATCACTAAACGATTCATTATTCAATGGTTTGGTTACTTTTTTTTTTTTTTTTGAGACAGAGCCTCAAGCTGTCACCCTGGATAGAGTGCCCTGGCATCACAGCTCACAGCAACCTCCAACTCCTGGACTTAAGCGATTCTCTTGCCTCAGCCTCCCAAGTAGCTGGAACTATAGGCGCCTGCCACACGCCCAGCTATTTTTTGGTTGCAGCCGTCATTGTTGTTTTTTATTTTTTTTTTTTTTGAGACAGAGCCTCAAGCTGTCACCCCGGGTAGAGTGCCCTGGCATCACAGCTCACAGCAACCTCTAATTCCTGGGCTCAAGTGAGTCTCCTGCCTCAGCCTCCCAAGTAGCTGGGACCACAGGCGCCCACCACAACGCCCGGCCATTTTTTGGTTGCAGCTGTCGTCGTTTGGCGGGCCTGAGCTAGATTCGAACCCGCCAGCTCAGGTGTAAGTGGCTGGTGCCTTAGCCTATTGAGCCACAGGCACCGAGCCTATTCAATGGTTTTTAAAGTTTCTACTGAAATAGATGTGAAGAAGGCCACTATCTTGTTTAGCTGACTTTAGCCAATGAAGTATCCACTTGTCCTTTCATATTCAACTCCAAATCTTCTTAGAGCTTACCTTTTGATAGGCCAATCCACCTCCCCACAAATGTCCTTAATGCAGAATAAGCAATTTAAAACCTATTATCAATTACTTCTTTCTATGGCATATGAAGAATTACCCTTGTTACTTCTACCACTCCCCTCCTGTTATATTCAAAATGGAATTATCACAGTTTTAGTTAAAATAATTAAATAATGTTTATATATTTTTAAAAGTCTATTTTAAATATCAGTAGGTTTTCCTCATTTGTCATGACATGAATATTATTCTTAGAAATAACTATTTCAAGGTTAAAAAAAGGAAAAGAAAAATTTTAAGCTAAACATTTACAAAATATTTAAGTGAATTTATTTTATTTCTTTAGCAAACAAAGATATAATGTTTACAGTATGTCAAGTACCAATGGTTTAAGTGTTTACATATAAGTCATTCAATCATCATAATATTCTCATGAATTAAGTATTATTATTATCTCCATTTTACAGATGAGGAAATTTAGGCATGGAAAAGTTGAGACATATACCCTAGGAGCACAAACTGAAATGCAGGTAGTCTAATTCCAGATCAAATTCCTTAGCAGCATACTGAAACACCTCTCCAATGTGATGAAAACACTTAAAAATTTCCTAAAGTGAGACTGCCCAAAATCGTGTATTTTATGGGCGCCTTCGGAGAGGGGAAATATACTTCTATAAAATTATAAGGCATTAAATCAATTATAAGACTTACATAACAGAAATCATCCTTTCAAAGGATTGTGTTTGGCTTAGTTCATACCATATTATCAACTCAAAATAGATTTCCAAAGGAAAATAGATATGTATGCTTAAAATGTAATTTTATGGCTGGATGCAGTTGCTAACGCCTATAATCCTGGCTCTCTGGAAGACTGTGGCAGTTGGATTGCTTGAGCTCCGGAGTTCAGAAACCTGAGCAAGAGCAAGAAACTCTATTAAATAGGAAAAAACTGGCCAGCACAGTGGCTCACACCTGTAATCCTCACACTCTGGGAGGCCAAGGCAGGTGGATTGCTTGAGCTCCAAGTTCGAGACCAGCCTGAGCAAGAGTGAGATTCCTGTCTCACCTGAAAAATGAAAATCTGAGGCAAGAGAATCACTTGAGCACAAGAGTTTGAGGTGGCAGTGAGTTCTAAGGCCCCAGCCCTCCACCAAGGGCAACAAAGTGAGACTCTGTCTCAAAAAAGAAAAAAAAGAAAAAGAAAAAAACTAGCCAGGCATGGTGACAAGCAGCTGTAGTCCCAGCTACTTGGGAGGCTGAGGCAAAGGATGGCTTAAACCCAAGAGTTTGAGGTTGCTGTGAGTTATGATGATGCCAGGGCACTCTACCCAGGGTGACAGAATGAGACTTTGTCTCAAAAAAATAAATAAATAAATAAATAAATAAAATCTATGTCATCTTTTAAAATAAATAAATATAATTTTTCAGATTTTAATCATTAAATGTATTATTAGAAATATGAAATTTGAAATTTAAATTTTGGGCGGCGCCTCTGGCTCAAAGGAGTGGGGTGCGGGCCCCATGTAGCGGAAGTGATGAGTTCAAACCCAGCTCCAGCCAAAAACTGCAAAAAAAAAAAGAAATTTAAATTTTATAAGCATCAAGAACACCAATATAAGGCGGTGCCTATAGCTCCGTGGGTAGGGCGATGGCCACACACACCGAGGCTGGTGGGTTCGAACGTGGGCCAGGACAGCTAAACAACTATGAAAATTGCAACAACAAAAAAAAAATAGCCAGGCGTTTTTTTTGCAGCAGGCACCTGTAGTCCCAGCTACTAGGGAGTCTGAGGCAAGAACTGTTTAAGTCCAAGAGTTTGAGGTTGCTGTGATGCCATAGCACTCTACCAAGAGCAACATAGTGAGACTGTCTCAAAAAAAAAAAAAAAAAACCACCAATATAAGTAACAATGAGATTTTTCTTTCATAAATTACATATTAATAAAATATAGAAATGTAATAAAGGATTTATTAGAAGTAATTATTATTAATAAAGACCATAAAAACAGAAATTTCACATTGATGGTCTATTTCCCACTTCATTCCTTTAATAATCTTTGATATATAAAGTATAACTTTATTATGACATTAGAAAAATCATTACATTTCATATTCTTTCAATAAATTAGACAAATTTTTTAAACAATTTTTCATTGTACATATGACAACTATCTGGGGATACCTTCTGAGGAGAAATCTCTATCTCTATCACTCACTGTTTTTTGTTTCTTTTTTGCTAACAGAGACACTGTTCTCGCATTATCTCCCACTTTTAAAACTGTGAAAAGAAAAATGAATTATAAGTAAGAAGTAAAAATTTAATTGTAGTACTTGTTCTCTCACTAAGTAACTGTGTGATGTAGGCTTCCTTCAGAAGCCACTATGGGCTTCAGTATTCTTGTCTTTATTTTTTTTTTTTGAGACAGAGCCTCAAGCTGTCACCCTGGATAGAGTGCCGTGGCATCACAGCTCACAGCAACCTCCAATTCCTGGGCTCAAG
>CAUYRH010062359.1:0-47383 GCA_963574655.1 Perodicticus potto
GTGATTAAGAAAATGCTATGAGGGCTATCTCTCACAGTACGATCAAAATGTTTCTGATTGTATATGAAGCACATTCTGCCCTATGATTGCACCAATGTACACAATTATGATTTAATAAAATTATTAAAAAAAAAAAAAAAACCTCTCTTCTTTAACCTGGCAACTGATTTTGCATGTTCCAGTGAATAGGGATGAATGCTTGGATCTAATTTGATCTTTGCTAAAAAAGAGTCCTCCAACTCTGTAATAAGCACCCATGTCTTACATGGGGAGTGGCTTTCATCTCCCCTTCTCTTCTCTGAAACAGCCCCACTCTGCACCCCTGTCCCCAAACCCCAGGTCCTTCCTCTCCATCTATTTTATTTAGATGAGAGTTTCATGTTTAATAGGAAACATTTTTTAAGAGAGGGGATATAGAGTTGAGAAAGAGATTAGAGGTCAATTTGGGACCTTTGAGGAAAAATAATTCAGAAGTGTTGATTTAACTCAATGGCATTCACTGTTGCAGAGAGTAATGAACTTTTTACTTACATTAGCAATAGTTCACCTAATGTCCTAGACTAACATGAGGCCATTTTCTAAGAAGAAAAGAAGTCCCTGAGGTTCGCAGTCACGCCTCTGTGCATGGTACTGAGAGCCATCACCTTTTCTTGTGTGGACTTTTGTGCAAGGAAAAGACTAGCCCTTATCTTTGTTTCTCTGCCTGGTTCCTTGTATGGGATTCTTTCCTATGGATAGACACAAGGGGAAATCAGATGGCTCGATATCCAGTTTGAAAGGTAAATTTTGCCTATAAAATTATGTTCTATAACTTGGTAACACTCTGTTCAGATCTCCTCAAACCTCCTTAAATAATAGAGTACCTGAAACATCCAAACATTTAACCTAAAGCTGAGTCTTCTAGTAAGTTGAGTGAACGTATAATACATTGAGAAATCATGCAGTTTCTTTCCCCCTTTCTTCCATATTAAAATGGTTACCTGACCAGAAACAGTAATTTTTACATTTTGTAGTGACATCTACCAATTACTTCATCTCACATCATGCCTTTGAATAGAACAGAAATTTCTTTCATGGAAGGGTCAGCTGCCAGGGCATGTGTAGCCCAGGGTGACCTTTATGCTTCCAATGATCTTGCTTTCCATGGTGCCAGTTAGTACATTGCTGGGTATGTTCTAAAGCAAAGTTCTAAACTTTTAGATTTAATTTGATTAGATATCAGGAGTTGAGATATTCTGATGCTCTATCAAAAATTTTCTCTTGTCTTTTTGAAAGCAAGCTTGCTGGTGTGAGGCCTGTTCCTGAGAGAAGTGTGCATTGATTTTGGTGCCTGGTTTGGACTCAATGTATTTATTAAGGAATTCAAAACTCTTTCCTCATTCGACTTTCCAACATGTGTTCTTGGATTATCACTGTGGGTTTTGACTGCAGTGGATTAGTGATTCATCTCTCTAAGATCATACAAGAGTTATCATTCAATGCATTCCCTGGCTGTTGGAAAGTTTCTTGCAATTTGGGAAATGCTGTGGCTTACTCATAGTAGGCACCTAATAAATAATTATTTGATTAATTTGGGATAATATCTTGATGGACTATTTGGTAGCTAGATTCTTGAACATTCTTGTAATAGTTGTTCATTCTCAGAGGTGAAATTGAAGTGGGTGATTCTGAAGTGATTTCTGGCCCTGGGTCAGAGACATTGCTTTGTAAAATGAATTCAGGACAAAGTCCTGGAGAAGCCTTTGTTCAGTGAAGCCATAATAAGAATCTGAGAGGACCTATTCAAGGGTTCCTGGATGTCTCCTAATGGCTCAGGTGGAGATTCATACCTCTGACTATAGCAGAACCCCCGAGTCTTTCTCACATCCTTGATGCTGAACAAAGAAGTCATATAGCCTGGCTGGCACTTTTCCAGTCCACTTCCTTTGGTGAGAAAAGAAAATGAGGCTTAGTAACAAAGAAGAATACATGCTGCCTGTCTTGGATCCCCAGCCCAGGCAAAACAGTATCCAGGATCATCACAGCCCAACAGGAGGGTGTGGTGATAATGCTGCTGGGTATAGAAATGATCAATTTATGGTATACCCATGACTGACACCAGCATCTGTTCTCACCTCTGCACGAGTGCCATTGCATGCCAAAGAGATACAGAATATATTTACCATATTTTGCTGTGTATAATGCATACTTTTTGCCCCAAATCTTGAGGGAAGAATAAGGATGTACATTATACACCGGTAGTATGGCTCAGGAGCAGGGGAACCCAGTGGGCCTCTTGGGGCTGCCGTGCTCTCCTGGCTTGCCCTGCTGGGTGCATGAGAGTCCAGTGTGGGGGGATCCATAAACTGGTGGGAGCAGCCCTGCTGAGCACCACAATCTGGGAGGCAGTAGTGGGGGTGCTGGCAAAACAGGCCATGTGGAGGGGACCAGGAGCCATGTGTGGGATCCAGGGATCTATTTGGTTTCCCACAGGTCAAGCAGCCTCTAAAATTCCCACCCCACCAGCCATGCATGTGTCCATCTCAGCTATCACCCCAGATGTGGTGAGGAGGGAAGGGCTCTGGAAGAAAGGGAAGGGACAGTCTTAACAGAGCAGATGGCTGTAGGAGGATGGTGTGATCTGCATGTTTATCAGGGGAGCACTAGCCCTCCCCAGATGTGTCTCTCCCAGATGAGAGCAAACCCCTTTCTTGAGGAAAGTTTTCCTAAAAGTTTGGGCCCAAAACATGAGTGCACATTACACATGGGAGTGCATTTTACACAACAAAATATAGTACCATAGTATCAGTATAATGATTGCTAATACTTTTTGAGCACATACCATATACCCTGCACTATTTTATGGTCTCTATTCTAATTCATTTTATTCTTGCAACTCCATTAGGCAGATACTAATATCATTGCTATTTTACTGATGAGGAAACTGGAGCACAAATAAATTATTCAAGTTCACTTTATCATGGTTCAAAGTCTCAGACAAAATCCTCTCTTCAGAAAGTGGGCCATACTTCCCCTCTTCCATTAAGTTGAATCAGACTCACAGACTCAATTCTAATGAATAGAGTGGGGTGGAAGTGCTGCTGTGTGCTTCCTAGGCAGTGAAAAGACACTGCCCCTCTCCTGGCTTTCTCATGGATTGCTCTGTCCAGAGGGCCACAGAGCTCTGAGCCTGTGCAGAGGCCCACAAGGGGAGAAGCAATGGCCAGACCAAAATACTAGCTGTGTGAGTGAGCCCCACCAGCGGTGGGCTGTCCCGCCCAGGTGAACAATCAGATGACAACCACCACACAATAGATCCCAAGCCAGAACTGACCTCAGGTATTAACCTTCTTTTATCATCTATTACTTTTAGGCTGGGAGGAAATATAAATAACTAATCTCTTAGATAGGATCACTTCTGCAAGTGGTTGTTTCCCATTTTATGTTGACTAGGACATTGGGACTGCCTAACTCTCAGAAGGTCAACTCTCCGCTACCACCTTGTAGATATAATGAATGTTCATGCCCATGGCACTGGGATTTGCACAGGGCGGAGGTTCAGTAGTTCTTATTTGTCTTACATATATGTGGCGCATTAGCCTTCCTCCCAATGGTTAGTTAGCTGTAATAAGGAACCACAACTTGATGTAATTACCTTACTCCAATGGTTAGATAGCTATAATAAGAAACCACCACTTGCTGTAATCGCCTTCCCCCCAATGGTTAGATAGCTGTAATAAGGAACCACCACTTGACATAATCGCCTTCCCCGCAATGATTAGACAGCTGTAATAAGGAACTACCACCTTATGTAATAGCCTTCCCCCCAATGGTTAGATAGCTGGAATAAGGAACCACCACTTTACATAATAACCTTCCCCCCAAAGGTTAGATAGCTGGAATAAGGAACCACCTCTTTACGTAATAGCCTTCCTCCCAATGGTTAGAGAGCTGTAATAAGGAACCACAACTTGACATAATTGCCTTCCCCCCAATGGTTAGATAACTGTATTAAGAAACCACCACTTGAGGTAATAGCATTCCCCCCAATGGTTGGACAGCTGTAATAAGGAGCCACCACTTCAGGTAATAGCCTTCCCCTCAAAGGTTAGATAGTTGTTATAAGGAACCACTAGACATAATCACCTTCCCCCCAATGGTTAGATAGCTGTAATAAGGAACCACCACTTGACATAATTGCCTTCCCCCCAATGGTTAGATAACTGTAATAAGGAACCACCACTTGAGGTAATAGCCTTCCCCCAATGGTTGGATAGCTGTAATAAGGAGCCATCACTTGCTGTCACTCCACTCCTGCAGCATACCTACATCCCCTGCTATCCACTTTTCATATCAAGGTAACTGGAAAATCTACTCAGAGATTCAGAAGACACTTGGTGAGTAATTTCCTAATTACTTAGGATCATGGGAGACAGATGGCCTTAAAGATATTGCAGCCAAGAAGAGGTAACATGATCCCAGAATTCCAACACTAATCCTATCTCATCAGGACAGACACACTCTGTCCCCACTCCCATGTGCTCTCCACACAGCAGACTTGTTACTCCAGTGCTTAACATCCAGAACAAAGTCCCAGTTTTCCAGCAGGTAAGACAAAGCTTTCCAGTTTCAATCCTGGCCTTCTTCATCTCCCAACAACTCTCACACTTTTCAACCTATAACGCTAGACTTTATGTTGCTAGACTTTATGTTTCCTGCTAACCATCTCTCCTGTTCCATACCCCCTTTTAACCTAGTTAACTCTTACAGGGTCCAGCCTAGAAGCCATCTTGTAGAGGACGCCAAGAGCCACATGACCTCTGAGCAAGATGATTTGCAGTTGAGGGGCAGGCCCTCGGGCAATGCATCCGCAAGTGCTCCTTGTGGAGAGAGAACCCAGCCCATGGTGAGACTTGGGCACGCAGTCATTGTCTAATACTCCCCTCACCTGTCTTGTGCTGTCTCAATAAAAGGCTACTGCGGAGGTTGCTCAGGGCTACCCTGTGATCAAGGTTAGCCCGCCTCCTACAAGCCTGTACTTCTAATCCGCGTCTCGCCTGGTTCCTTTCTGCTGCGATCGAGACCAGGGCCATAGAGGATCCGACACCATCTCATCTAGGATATCACCCTCCCTGCCACTGACCTCTCCCCTGCCCCTTCCTCTTCACTGCTGGGGTGGAGCCCCATCCCCCATGCTCCAGAATTACTCTGAAGATGGCCCCATGTGGGGGATGCTGTGTTGACATCATCTGTCTGGATGTTTGTCTCCCCCCGTCCATTGTAAGCTCCTTGACAACAATTGCAGGATTGTATTTAACTTGTATTTCCAGTGTCTGGCAAACAGTAGGTATTTAATAAATGAGATAATGTATGTGAAGCGCTTAGCCCTACACCTGACATAGTAAGTGTTCACTTTATGCCTTTGTTGCTGTTACTGTTGTTCGTTAAGTTGGTTATGGAAGAAATGGTCACTGCTCGCCTATCCACAAAACAAAAATTGGTAGTTGTTCTGTTTTCTTCCCAGTAAAAACGAAAAGAAACAAGAGCTGACTGAATAGAAAAAGAAAGAACATAGAAAAAATAAGAATCAATGAAGAATCTACAAAGATAGTAAAGATAAGCAATTAAATGAAATCAATGAGAAAATTAGACAAAGCAAGGGGAATTCGACAAATTTTCCTAGCAGCTGAGAGTCTACACTAGGAAAGTAGCTTTGATAGAAGTGGTAAATTCCCTCCAATATGAGTCTCTAAAAACTAGACCAGACAAACCACTTGAAGGTAGATAGCAATAGACATCAGTTTCTCTGATTCATTCATAAAATATTTATAATAGGGCTGAAAAACATTTGTTACATCTCCCACAAGCTCCCCTTCATTTTCCCAAGGTAAGAATGTGCAGTATTAATATTTGCTTAGTTAACATTACGAAGCACAGGCACCGGGACAGTGCAGATGAGAGGGGCTAACATCTAACACAGCGTGGAGAACATGGAGGCAGCCATCTTGTTGGAAATTTTTTTGATACAATGTGATTATTTTAATTAGGCTATATTAGAAATAAAAAGAAAAACTGGGGCAGATTGCTTCTGGGTGTTTCTTGCTTTGTTCCTTCAGTAAAGCAGGTGAATACATTTCCTTAAAATAACAACCACACAAAACACACAAGTTGCACTTTATTCCTCTTGTTCCTCTCCACTGCTTCCTCTTCCTTCCTCTGCCCCCTTTTCATCTAACAGTTCCTAGAAGCAAAGCCAAACACTTGAAGAGCCTCTATCACTGTTCTCTTGCAGTTGTTTTCTTTTTGTAAATGTAGTCACATTTTCCCAGCTCTTTGTTGATCAGAATTTTGCCTTAAAAAAAAAAACTTTTAGAAACATCTTTGAAAGTATTCTTTTAGGAAATTCCCAAATTTTACTTTAGCTGAATTCTACATGACTTATTTCTTCTTGGTATTGTACTAACATGTAATACTATATTAAAAAATAACTAAGTTAGGAGGGATTTGTGAGCCACTTGGGCAAGATCATAGAGTGTGAGAGGTGAACAGGGCAGGGAGCATCCTGCACAGCCCCTCATTTTAGTGACAGGAAACCAAATTTCAGGATGCATAATAAAGTCACGAGGCTAGTAAAAGTTAAAGTCTGTACTGGACCCTAGATGTCCTTGTGCTTTTCTCATTATACCAGGTTGGTAGAGTGGACAGAGACAATTGAGTTGCTATGTGTATATATATATTTTTTTCTCCACTCTAATTCTAGCAACATAACTACTATGAAAATAAGAACAGCTAAGGTACAGCGAAGAATTCTTACTTTGTGTCCTTTACTATTCTACACTTTATGTGCCTAACCTACGTGAGTGATAACATCATAATCCCCACCTTACCCATCAGAAAACGGAGGCACAACAGGCTACTTTACTTTCCCAGAGTAACCTACCATAGAGATGACAGAGATAGGATGGGACACCAAGACCTGGCTCCAGGGCACCCATTCTATCTGGTGGCCTAGCAGCAAAAGTAGTCCTTCCTCTGAGGCTGGGAAAGCAAGGGAAATGCTTGTCTCCCTGTCTGAATGTTGATATTTCATTGATATTCCAATGTCATTGTGGTAGCTTTGGATTTTTATAGTCTCCTTTTCATATAACCATTAATAAATGTGTAATCTCACTCCCTTAGAATTTTCTGAACATAATCACATTGATTTTACAATGGTGTGAAAATATAAACTTGGTGATTTTTTCTCTTTTTAAATTACCTTCATGTAAAATTATTAAGAATTCTTTCCCAAACCACTGATAAAAGTAAACATAATTATAAACAAAAAGATTTACAGAAGGACCAGTATAAAAATCTATAGATATGAAGAGAAATTTTTATTTTTTTTTCTAGAGACAGAGTCTCACTCTATCGCCCTCAGTAGAGTGCTGTGGCGTCACAAGGCTCACAGCAACCTCCAACTTCTGGGCTTAGGCGATTTTCTTGCCTCAGCCTCCCGAGCAGCTGGGACTATAGGCATCTGCCACAACACCTGGCTATTTTTTTGTTGCAGTTCAGCCAGGGCTGGGTTTGAACCCGCCACCATTGGTATATGGGGCCGGCGCCCTACTCACTAAGCCATAGGCGCTGTCCCCAAGAGAAATTTTTAAATATCCAAACCATAGATTAAAGAGAGGAGCTTTTGAGCATAAGTTGTACAAATTTTAAACACAGTTCTCAAATTTGTTCAAAAGCACATTTAATGAATTTATTCTGTTGTAAATATCAGAAACAATTGGTCTAATGATTTCTCGAAAATGACTTTTCATTAGAAAAAAAAGCCTTCAAAATGTACATACATTCATAAAGTGTAAAAAAATGACATGCAGTTTGGGAAAGAATAGATAATGAAGAATTTGAAAGTCATGACCTTTGACAGATGTGAACTTGAGGCCTACTGATGAGCATTCGATAACTAGCATGCTATGATTGTGAGAGCGTTTATAGTGAGAACAAGATGCAGTCAGTTAGGCTAGGGCTGACATGACCCAGCTGGTCTGGTCAGTTTAGGTCCTGGTGACCTTCACCTCTTGTCTCCCATTCTTACTGTTTGGGAAATTTGGGAAACCTCTCACCCTAAAGATGCCTATCTTAAGTACTTTAGGAGGATTGGTTTAGGAAATAACTTTTTGAACTGAAAATGTTGTAATAGGTTACTAAGTTGTGCTGATTATTTAAAATAAGAGTTAACATGTTTTTTGCTTTGAACCTTTATGTATAAAACTGTGGTTTTAGAAATAGAAGAACAGAACAGTCTTGGAGAGGCTACTCTCACTGTTCTCCAGAATCACTAGCCTTCTGACAAAGTTGGTGGACCTATCCCCTCTCTGCATATAGACTGACAGTGACAGGGGGCCGGACCCTCTTCATCCAGTAACATTTTGACCCCTAAATAAAGTCAGGGAAGCAGTCAGCTGTGCCCTTTCCTGTATTAGACAATCCAGCTCTGAGGGCAGCTTCAGAGGCTGTACACTCAGCACACACCACTCACTCTTGGGGATTTCTACCCAAACTTCTGCCAACATTCATGATCCCTTGTGTGATTCATTTTTAGGATCATTTCAGGCAAAAATTAGACATATTGGGTAAAAAGAAGATGCAAATGAAAATGTGAATAGATCTATAATCTATTGGACCAGAGCACCACATGATAGGTTGCAGCACTTTTTTATCCTAAGGAAAGCATTGACTTTTAAGCAGTAAGTACCTGATTATGAAGTGGATGGAACTTGAGTCATAAAAAAGAATCAACCTATTTCCACAAAACTACTAGCTTTAAAAGAAACCTGATTGAGATCAGGCTGGTGCAGAATTTGTACATTCTTGTGACTACTCTGTCTACCTACAGAACTGACAGGTGACAGTGGCTCAGCTCTTTTACTAACTGGCCACTGTCAATATAAAAATCATTTCATCTTCAGTTCAGGGCTTCTGTTACTCTCTCATTCTAATCAAAGCAGAGGCAGAAACAGTTAATCAGCTTCTAATAATTGGGAGTTGTGGTAGCCCAGCCGTTTTGGTTGTTAGTGGGAAAATGTATAAATAGTATAAAAGTGCTATCTCCTTGTAAGAAGCTTCATAAAACGTTTTTGGAATATTTGGAAAAGAATAAAAACTACCTGAATTGCCCACTAGTCTTACAGAGTTCTTGGCTCCTGGCAGGGTGACACCTGTGTCCCCAGGGCGTGGAGCTCTACTCCTGTATCTGCCACATTGGCACCCTCAGCCCTTTCAGAAATATTCGTTATTTCCTCATTTAAAAAAAGCTTCTGAGGAAACCTCCAGACAACCCAGCTGCTGACCTGAGTGGTCCAAGTGGTTAGTGTGCTGGATACAAAGTTGCCTAACTGGCCTGGTCTGCCCCCAAACATGTCTTTCTCTGCCTAGCCCACGGTTTTTCAGGAATGAATATACCGTGTTTTAACAGAGACTTTTTTTTTTTTTTTTTTTTTTTTTGCAGTTTCAGACAGGGGCTGCGTTTGAACCTGCCATCTCCGGTATAGGGGGCTGGCGCCCTACTCCTTTGAACCACAAGTGCCACCCTCATCTTTCATTTCTTGATGAAAAGAAGAAAGGAGTCCACCTAGGACTAGATTGTTGAGAGCCTTGCTAATCAAAGGAAAATTATTGAACTAAAGAGATGTTCTGTTTTATTTATTTATTTATTTATTTTCTGAGACAGAGTCTCAAGCTGTCACCCTCGGTAGAGTGCTGTGGTGTCACAGCTCAGAGCAACCTCCAACTCTTGGGCTCAAGCAATTCTCTTGCCTCAGCCTCCCAAGTAGCTGGGACTACCGGCGCCTGCCACAGTGCCCGGCTGATTTTTTAGAGACAGGGTCTCGCTCTTGCTCAGGCTGGTCTTGAACTCAGGGCAATCCAGCCACCTCGGCATCCCAGAGTGCTAGGATTACAGGCGTGAGCCACTGTGCCCGAATGAAATAAGGAGACTTTCCAGAAGCCAAAATAGAACTCTTTTCAATAACAATCTTCATCTGAAGATAGAGTGGCAGTGAACCTTCGTAGAATAAAGCAGCACACAGTACCACAAAGAAAGTAGTCATGATTTCCTGTGGACAGAGGACTAATTGATGTTTGCAGTGAACAGGTGAGCTTCCTTTACAGTGTTTCCCCAAGCCTAGGTGAAGGTGGTTATGAGCAGGGGTGGTGGATTTCAAAATCCAGTTCACTCTAAGAACCAATGTTTCTTTGACTAAACTCATGATGTTACCCAAAAGAAGAAGTTGCTGAAGATTCTTTGTCATTCATATTTACCAAGATCCTCCTAGCCTCCTTCCATGCTTGGGTGTGATTACAGGAAGCTTGTCACATCAGTTACCCATGCAGCGCTTGGAACAGAAAAGAGTGTGTGTTGGGGGAGGGGTGCTGCAGTGTGAAACACGGCTCTCTGCTTGGTTGAAGACCCAGTCTTTGCTGCCAATCTGTTAACAGTTTATAAATCAAGTAAGGTAAGAAAAGAGAAACTTGAATGACAACTGTAAAACAAAGCAGAGAATAAATACTTGTCCAAGAATATGTAAGTAAATGGGTATTGGGGAACACAATTTTTAAATATCTCTATTATGTTAATATGAAAGTTCTATTTCAAACTTCTTCAGAGTGATACCCAATGTTCCTGTGTATTGTGTTCCAAATTTATCTAAATACAAGATAGAAACTTTGTGTAAAGTATGTTCTTTCAAAAAAGAAAAAAATCCATTGACATTTAGTTTATATATATTTAATATATTTCTCAAGAACATATTGCCATATATATAAATACAGGTATTAAAGCAAGGAAAGAGATTTAGAAGACATAAATATATAGCTGGTATTGGAAAAAATTTATAAAATTATTCCATGAAGTTCTGTCCAAGAGGGGGTCTACACTTAAGCAAATACCCCATAGAACATAACTTTAGGTCATGTATCATCAAAATATACCTCAACTGCAAAGTCCGGTCTATAAATTTTCCATGTTTTTGGCTTGTGGGGATTATCCAATTCATTTCTTGGTAGATAAAGCCTAAGAATAGAAAAAAAGTTACACGTTTTATTTTAGGGCTAACTGAAAAGCCATGCATTGGGACACTCTTACTACAGCTTTAAACAAAGGACTCGCTCACCATGATCAGAGCTGCAGCCCCTTTTGGTGTCTCATTTGGTGCCTTCCACCTTTCTGGTGAGATGCAAAATATCTAATGTTCAGTAATACATGTTGCTGATTCTTTTAACATTACCTTAATGGAATTAAGGACATTCTAGTTTAATTAAATATCTAAATTTGGATATGTGACAAGTTATTCAGAAAATAGAGGGTATTAAAACCCAGGAATAAAATACTGTGTCATTTGTAATTGATGGAAGTTGGCAGTTTGGGTTAAACAATAGTCTCATAACCAATAAAATACAGCTTTACCAAGTAGTATGTAAATTTCAACGTTCTAGAAATCTTTAGAAACTTATATAAAAATGATCTAACTTGTTGCTTCTCCAATATGAGCGTGGTGTTTTGAGACAGAGTCTCACTCTTGCCTAGGCTGGAGTGCAGTGACCTCATCATAGCTCACGGCAGCCTCAGATCCCTGGGATCAAGTGATCCTTCTGCGTCAGCCTCTCAAAGTGCTGGGATTACAGGGGTGAGCCACTGCACCCATAATAGTGGACATGGTATTTTAAAGGGAAAAAATGTATACGCTAGCAAGAACCACTTGAGGTGTAGCAACAAATCTACTCTCACTACGTACTTGATGAACTTTGCTCATGTTGTGACTCAAAATTTACTACTTGTACACATCCAGGAAAAAATTAGTAAAAATATGCCATCACATCCAAGCATCACTCTATAAAAGTCCACTAAGTGTGTGTGCATTACAAGTATGTAGACCAGATATCCACTTTACTCTTGCCTTAGTGGACTTGAAAAGTTATGAAATCAAATCCAGACTTGACGAAAAAGCTAGGTTTGATGTAACGATAACTATCAACTCATGCCACATACAATCAAAACCACTTCAACTCTGAATGATTTTTAACCTTCCTTTTTTTTTCCCTTTTGCATCACATTGTATGGTGATGCCAAAAATCTCAATTTTTCACCATCACAGTACAAATGCTTCTTAAAGTAAGAGAACTTGTAGACTCAGGAAGGAGTTTCTAGATATGGTAGAAGGCCCTTTGGAATAAAAATCTTCAAATACAGTTAATAATTACTTTTTATTCGTTTGTTTTAGAGGCAGAGTCTTTTTCTTTCACCCAGGCAGTTGGCTCAATCCCAGCTCACTGCAACCTCAGACACCTGGGCTCAGGCAATCCTCCCACCTCAGCCTCCCAAGTAGCAGGGCCTACAGGACATACCACCATGGCCAATTTTATTACATTTTATGGAGATAGGGTCTTACCATATTGCCAGGCTGCTCTCGAACTCCTAGCCTCAAGCAATCCTCTTGCTTCAGCCTCCCAAAGTGCTACAATTACAGGCATAAGCCACTGCCCTCAGTGAGTACTTTTTAAAAAAGGTTTTCCAATTTAGTTATTAGAAAATCATGTTTAAGTGGGAGACTATCAATTAATGATTTTTCCAGCTATCTTCTTTAATGCCTAGAGTGTCTTGTAACTTCTGCCTCTGATCAGCTTTTAAACTAGTGGAAGCCTCCCTAGATCCTGCCTTACTTTAACATAGAATTTGGTGGTGGTCAGTCATCCGTAAATCAATACCTACTGAGGACCTGCCATATTCAAGGTACTGAGCAAACTTATATTAAACTTAACAGGAGGAATTTATCACACTTCGGACCTAATTATGATACTTTTTAAATACTAAGGCAGTTTCTCACCTTCTTGCTCAGGCTAGAGTGCCATCATAGCTCACAGCAACCTCAAACACTTTGGCTCCAGCCTCAGCCTTCTGAGTAGCTGGGACTACAGGCAAGTGCCACGCCTCCTGGCTAATTTTTATGTATTTAGTAAAGAGCGTTCTTGTTCTTGCTCAGGCTGGTCTGGAACTCCTGAGCTCAAGTGATCCTGCGGCCTCGGCCTCCCAGAGTGCTAGGATTATAGGCATGAGCCACCATGCCTGGTCTTATAATACTTTTTATCTTATTTCATGGTCCTATGCCATGGAACCTGAGGATAATGCAACCTATCTTGATTCAAGAACAATTGTATTTTTAATATAACCAGAGTAAGAGGAGTAAGGCAACGAACAGTGGTAAGTCAAGGAGTTTACAGTTTCTATGAATTGAACTCTGACAACCAGCAAAAGACTTGCCATTATACCTTATACACAGATATCAAAGATTAGGGATTGTGTCTATTGAATTATATCCATACCTGTTCTTCTGTATAAAAGATGTATGAAACCAAAAGAAAAACGGGCAGTCATCATAGTATTTAGGAAGATCCTAAAAGGATATGGTTAAAAATGGTTATTTTCATAATAAAATTGACACTGAGAGTTAACCGTTCTAAAAGGATTAACATGATATTCCTTATTCCTTTATATATTTATAAAGCAATTATAGCCATCAAATATGCAGCACTCTACAGTTTATAAAAATACACTCAAGTCACAAAGGCTTTAAGATAATGCTGTTAATTTCTCTTATTGTTTTTAATCAAAACTTCAAGGAAATGTAGCTTTTCATGATAGGTATTTATACATATGAACACTGACCTTTTAATCTGGTTAGATAGTGCTTAACATAATCTACAAAGGATCCATGACTTTCTCTCTATATGCCGACATATTGCAGTGAATTCTTCTGATTGCATGTTTCCTTAGTGTCTATTCTAAATATGTTTAAGCTTCTTATACTAGAAGCCAGGGTCAGGGTCCCTTGACACAATTTCCAGTTCTCCACCTTCTCCCAATTCCTCAGTAGGACTGATTGCGGTATCTGCCTTATACAGCCACGTCCTGCTGATCACCTCCCTGTGGGAGAACTAGTACAACCTACTTGCCTCACCCCACAGACCTCCAGGACTCTACACGGGCTGTGTGGATGTGTCGCAGTGAGCCCCTCTCAGTCACGGCATGACTCCATTTGTGCCTGCTCACATTAGACCCGCTAATTAGACCTCCCCACACAGGAAACCTGCTCAGGCAACACCTTGGACTTCA
Organism: Perodicticus potto; assembly: GCA_963574655.1. Taxonomy (NCBI): domain Eukaryota; kingdom Metazoa; phylum Chordata; class Mammalia; order Primates; family Lorisidae; genus Perodicticus; species Perodicticus potto. The sequence continues at coordinate 14,138 of CAUYRH010062359.1, forward strand.
ATGACATTTTCAACTCTCAGGTCCCACTTTCTCTATTGCTCCCTATGCACTGGCCAAGCTCAGGTGTCCCGGATGGCTCCACCCTGATAGTTCCCCCTGGGAGGTGTGTTGCCCTCTTCTCTCTGGGGTTTGCCAGTAATAAAAACCACTTATGTTGTTTTGTGTTTGCTTGTGCTGCCTTCTCTGTTTCACCTGACCCACACACCTACATCCGACTCGCCTCCCAGGCAGCGACTGTCTTGGTAGAAGTAAACTGAACAGGAGCCAGATGAGGCCCACAGGGTGTCTTCCATAAACAAATTTCTGTGACATGGGTGAGATACTTAAGCAGTGAGCCTCCCACCAGGATGAAAAGTATCCTGTGAAAAGCACACTGTGAACACCCATGACCACCTCACCAAGGAGCAGTTCCATGGCCCTTGATAATCGCAAAGGCTGAATATTACCAAGGTCCCTTGGGCCAGTGACCTTTATGCCACTGCTTTTGCTAAGAGGCCACTGAGCAAAAATTCAGGGACTCCATTCTTCCATCTGATATGGGATCTGATCACTTACTTCACTACACTGATCACTTCATATGTGGTAGATTCTCCTGCAACAGCTTCCAAGTAGAGGATGACAGAAGGCACAGGAAATTCATTTTAAATTGATCAACAGAGCAGGGTGCGGTGGCTCACACCTGTAATCTCAGCACTCTGCGAGACTGACATGGGTGGATTGCCTGAGCTCAGGAGTTCCAGACCAGCCTGAACTAGAGGAAGACCCTGTCTCTAAAAATAACCAGGCATTGTGGTGGATGCCTGCAGTCCCAGCCACTTGTGAGGCTGAGGCAAAAGGATCACGTAAGCCCAGGAGTTTGAGGTTGCTGTGAGCTGTGACACCATGGCACTCTACCAAGGGCAACATAGTTAGACTCTGTCTCAACAAAAAAAAAAAAAGAAAATTGATCAACACAGTTACTTGTTGGTAGTTCTGAGGGAAAATTTAATGCATGTAGTAAATGAATTAAAATTATTAAGGCTTAGAAAGTTATATACAAAATAACATTCAGATATAGATTTTATGACTGGTCAATATAAATTATACCATTATCATATTCAGAGTAATGATAATTGAAGACATTCTCAATTTTCACGAAGTAAGTATAGGACTATGTATACTACTTATAACATTATAATAACAACTAAGAGAAAAGTTGAATCTCCCTTAATTTAAAGTACTTTATTAATTATGGGGAACAATGTATTTTAAAGATGATTTTGGTATTTTTTTCTTATGTGGGAACTAATACATGTATAGAATTTAGAAAAAAAATGAGCAAAAATTTTTCAAATTACATATATTCTTCTTTTTAAAAATTTTGTTCCAGATCTGATTTGTTGTTTTCCTACCCTTCCCTGGCAAGGGGTTGTCATCCATTATTTTCCATGTTGGAACGTCCACAAAGGGAAATCCCAAACCAAAATCATTCAAAACACCAGACAAGGAAAAAGCCAATGGTTGTATCTTGATTACTCACAGAGGAAGAAAAAAATTGCACTTTCACGTCATCATACAGGGGTGGACAGTTGAAGATGTGTATGACTACTCTGTCTGATTCCATGTCATAAAGCACCTGTGAATAAAACACGGGAGTCAGAAGCATAAACCTCCTGATGATGACAGTGAGTTCATTTTTCAGTTATTAAGGCTGCCTATGTGTATTGAGTACTTTTTGTCTCATAGTCCAATAACAACATGTATAAATAAATATTCATAATCTTTTTCATAAAGTTGAAATTCTATTATTTATAATTTGAAAAGGCTGACATGTTTAAGGGTTGTAGTGGGGGTCTTTTGAAAAGTTAAGTATTCAATTTTCAACTAGAGTTTAACCAATTAAATATTATTGCTTAATGCTATTATTGTAAATGTCATCTGATTTTGATATGTTGAGGACTCTTTTGGGAATACACTAAGAAGATCAATTTTAAAGCTGGTATTGACATTCAAAAGGCCATACAGAACTCATCATGTTTTATCAAGCATATTGCATTTGTTGATGGGATCATTGGCCATGTCCACTGCAGGTGTCTGGACGGAGTGAATAAAGACAGGCCAAGTTTGGGATTGAAAGACTTCAAAGCTACATTAAGTATTTCTTATTATTGATTCACCTTTGCGTAATAATGACACCCACAGTAAGGAAGGTCTATGCTAGGCCCTGTGAAAAATACAAAGGGAGGTGCAGACTTAGTTAGTTGGACCCTGCAGGGAGCTGTACATGTAAGGAACAATAGTATAATGGTGTCCAACTGGCAAGCTATACGATCAAGACTGGGTGTGCTGTTATGCAGTGTGTGTGTGTGTGTGTGTGTGGAGGTTAATAGGAGGTGGAGTGGAGTCTGTAGGTAAAGTTACTGATGGAAGTAAGTTGAGGTATCAAAGGGCCATTTTACCTTGAGAGCTTGAAAGCTAGGGAAATAAGAGTGAAGTTGATGAAGAATATAATGGGGTATGTCCTATGTGAGACAGTGGCTGGGTGATAATCACATATAATGTTTATTTGGTGATTGATAAATGCAACTTCATATACATAGATAATATACATATTATCCAATTTAATTCTTGTAATACTTGAGATGTGCTACTAATCTTATAGGTCAGATATTAAGCCAAAGGTGTTAACTGACTTTGACCATAGTACAAAGTGAGTCTTCTGTTCTACCTATAGATTTTCACAATGAAAGCAACATTTCAGGATGCATATTTCAGAACTCTGTGTGCTGCATTGTACAAGGGGAAAGAAGAGATGAGGAGACTATTTTAGGAAAATAGGCCTGAGCAAATGAGGTCTCAGTGGAACAGAAAGGTAGGGAGAGTGAAGAAAAATCTCAAAGATATAGTTAATGGGAATTGGTGACTAACTACATATCAGGGGGCCAAGCAAAGAGATAACCAAGGTACTATCAAATTGCAGAAGCAGAGGAAAAGCTCATTTGATAAATTTGGATTGAGCAATTTGTTTGAATTGTTGGAATGGACACTGCCCACATAGCTCCTGCATCTCTAACTCAGTAGATGCATAAATATCTGCTCAGTAAATGAGAGAACAAATAATTTCAAGCAGTGAAATGGGTTAGCATAACCAACAATGAAGTATTTGCTGCAGTAAGAAAAGAAAGCCAAGGATCAGGGCTAGGTGAATGCTTTCAATTAGCAGAGGCTAAGAAAGGGAGGGGAAGAGAATAGGGTTGGCTAGAGGATAATTTGAGGCAAAAGCCTAGGAGGGAATTATAAAAGTTTATGGTTCTTAGACCCAGGATGGAAGCTTGGTTTTTGTTTTTGAAAGGTCTGTATATTTAGGCATTTCTTCATTTTGGCAAAACATTGCTTTGGATAAAGAGATTCCCTGCTCTTGCATTTCTCATAGTGCTGTCCCAGAGAACCTCTGAGTCAGAATCACTTTGGACATTTCTAAGTCCACAGGTTCTTGGGCCCATTCTAGTTTCCTGAGTCACTTTGGTGGTACAAGCTTGGGATGTGCTTCTTTACAAGTTCTTAGGTGGTTTTCATGCATGCTAAAATTTTAGAATCGGTGCTATATAATAAAAGATAAAATTACTCAGAAGAAGAGGATATGCCTATAAATGAGCGAACAGAAGCCTGGTCATCTTCCTGGGTGCACGCTCAGCATTTGCAAGGTGAAAGGCAAGGCAACACTCTGACCTGAAACATATTTCAGAAACTGCCCTGACAGAACTATTATGAACAACGAGGTTAATTTATCTCTGGTTTGCATGAAAACCCCAGTGACACCAAATTGGACGGTAACCAGAAAGTGACATGGCATCTTGTTATGATGAGTGATGGTTTGGGAGGTCAAATGCTGATTCAGTACTGAGCTTTAAAACAAACTTCAGACTGTTTAATCCATTCTTTCTCTCACCTTACAGTTCTCAGAATAAGAACAGGAAAAGATGGCCTTCCGTTGCATGTAGATTTGGATTTTTAGGTCGTACCCATTGCCTTTCCCAACACCTGCATGGAATGGAAATGTTAGCCTGGTTAGAGAAATGATCAAAATATCTCAGCAATTAACATTATGAATTAAAAGGGAAGAACACATTCCAGCTATCAACATATCAGTATTTAATCATTTGGTCTTGTATAGATTTTTGTCATTGAGACACAGGACTGTGAAAACCCAATCCTGTCTCCTAATGGAGAATTGATAAGAGTAGAGAGAGAAGAAAAAGACTTAGAATTCCCTCACTTCACCTTTCTAGAAAAGAAAATTTAGGGAAGGCAACTTGCAACCTTTCTTGCTATTATGTTACTTTCTTGAGACTTCTAATCATGATGATTCTTGGGTTTCTTGCTTGTTTTGTTTTCTTTGTTTTTTTTTATGTAATGAGGTCCACAAAATGAATTTAAATCATTTATTCTCAATGATTACTAATCATATTACAGAGAATAATACAATATTAAAATATATTTTCAGTAAATCTTAGAAAATCTGTTACAGATAAAATATAACATTTAGAACTTCCATTTAAAAATACAAGTTATGAAAATTTTAAGAATTTTTAGAATACAAATTATAAAAATGCTAAAGAGAAGCCTACTTTCAGATAATATGTACCTTAACATACCTTAAAATATTATGAAAAATATTCTTTCTTCTGAAAACAGTATCAGGAAAAAATACCGAAGTTCTCTAAAACCACTAGTTCTAGTTTCAAACTGCTATTTTGGTAACATCAACAAGAAAACACAATTTAACACTACAATTGTAGTGTTGAATAATGAATAAATGTTGCATATACATTATGTTGAACATTACATATGTTTTAAAATAGTTTTTTCATTTAATCTTTCGATGAAATGGGCCACACACCTAAGTCTTGCTATATTCCAGAGCCATTTGGAAACATTTTTCTTCTAGTCCTGAAAATCCATACTAATGCTTTTATCAACAGTACCTGTAACCAACTCATGTTAGTGTTTTGTGGCCTTAATAATTTATATAGTGTAATATATCTGAAGATGTGATGAAGTGGCTCCATCTTTCCATCTGTTTATCTGATCTGAAATTACAGTTCTATACAGTGGACATGTTTTCTCCGTTAAACCATAAAGTAATGTATTCTTCACAAAATATATGCTGACAAATGAGAAAAATTGGCTTCTGAAATTCAGCTTGACATATTGAACAAATATCATCCACTTACAAACACTGTCTCTTGCTGGCAGTTACTCCATAACTTGGGTGTGTAAAAAATACTAATAAAACCTGTCTGAAAGTTCTCAGATGTCCAAAAAAGTTCAAGAGTTTTAGTATGAGGTAGAGTAAAGCCAGCAATGGCTGCAAAGGCTCCTGGGATAAAATTTATCTTGTTTTAGGAAATTGAAGCTTGATGACCATCCTCTTCTGGCTTGAAATATTTCAGCTGAGAGATCTGCAGGCATTTTAATATCCTTCCCCTTGTAGGTTATACTTTTCTTGTGTCTGATTGCTTGTAGAATTTTCTCCTTCATTTTAACTTTGGCAAAGTTAATTACAATGTGTCTAGGAGATGTTTTATTTGGATTGAGTCATGTTGGGGTTCTGAAACTATCTGCCATCAGAATTTCTGTATCTCTTACCATGCTTGGGAAATTCTCCTCTGTTATATCTTGGAGTAGAGCATCTATGCCTTTCGGACCATCTTCTTCTCCATTAGGGATTCCTATAAGGCAAATGTTTGCTGTTTTGGAGTGGTACCACAGCTCTCTCAGGGAATGGTCTGTTTTTGCTCTCCACTTCTCTTCCTCTTTGAGCATTTGGGAGTGTTCAAAAGCTTTGTCTTCAACTTCAGAGATCCTTTCTTCTGCCTGCTCTACTCTATCACTGAGGGATTCGACTGTATTATGAAGCTCTTCGAATACCTTTCTCATTTCTTTAAGGTCTGCAATTTCTTTTCACATAATGTCTAAATCTTTGGAGATTTTGTCTTTGAATTCATTGATCTCTTGAGATACTTTTTGAACTACTCCTTGAATTTCTAATTCCAACTTTACTTCCATTCTATTAATCTTATTTGCCATCCATATTCTTAAATCTATTTCTGACATTTCAGTCATTTGTTTATGAATGGTATCTTCTGTTGTATCTCCTTTGTCATTTTGGGGGGTAGTTGATCTACTCTAATTATTCACGTTACCAGAGATTTTCTGCTGGTTCAGCCCCATGCTTTTTTTTCACAGTTTGGCTAGTGAAGCTGGTAAGGTGAGCTTGGATTGAGGGCTCCAGGAGTTGTAGTTGACCGGTCCTTTACCAAAGAGTTGGGAATAGTGACTATGGCTTTTCCTCTGTAGCTTTACAAAGGTCCCTTTTACTCCTGCAGCCTGAGACTCTGGGAACCTGGTTGGTGTGTTGGGGCTAGGGGGTTCTGTCTTGTATTCAGCCAGGCTCAATCCAATCCTAGTGAATTGGCAGTTCTGGGCTGAAATCTCATCTGGGGAGATGTACAAGCAACTAAGACACCCCATTCCCCACCAGCAACAACTGGAAGAGGAGAATCAGACCCTCCCACTGCAACACCACCAGAGCTGAACCTTGGAGGGTGCTTGGTTTGCTAGCCCAGGTCAAGAGTTCCAAACCAATTGTCTCAGGCAGCATAATCACTGTTCAAGTGGGAGAGTTCAAAAGGTCTGTGGCATCCAGACTGCAGGGGTTCACTGGCAGCTCAAGTGTGACTTGCTACAGTACTCAGTGGAGTCAGAAAGGCCCACCTAGCAAAGGAATTAGTCCAGGGGGGTTGGAACCTCTTTACCCACCTTGCACACCAGCCACATCCGGTCACTGGCAGCCCTAGTTCCCTCCAAATGCAAGTACACAAGGGATTTGTGTCTGAGCCAAAAGGGAGTCAATGCTTCCGGCTGGGCCACCTCACTCTGGGACCTATAGGCAGGAGGAATTCAAGCCTGATTCACTCTGGTGTTCTTTGGAACCTGGGGAGTGTTCCATCTGCATCTGTTCTGAGCTGGGGGTTACCATCGCAGGGCATGATTCTCTCCCTCAGAGACCTTGCTGCTGCCCTGCCACCAGCAGAACCCCTGTGGGGCAAGGTCTGGCTCCCTCTGGTGGTCTACTGAATTGGGGGGGTGTCTCTCCCAATTTTGACCCCAAGAATGTGCCACCACGGGTGAGGGGTGCCAGTGCCAAGGGTCCTTGGAGCTGCTATTACTGTCAGGGGTGGCGCTGCTGCTGTCAGGGGTGGCACTGCAGTTTGGGGATGCCACTATGGGTTAGAGATGTGGCCCCATGGGTGAGAGTTACAGCCACTGCCAGTCAGAGGTATGGCTGCCACTGGTGGGAGGTGTGGCTGCAGGTCCAAGGTGTGGCTGTCTCAGTGGGAGGTGCAGCCACTGGGCAAGTCCCTATGCCATGCACTTTCACCGGACAGGGCAAGTTCCCCTCCCCTTGCAACTCCCTGTTTCTACTAGAGTTAACAGTTTCAGTGCAGCTGCCCGGCAAGCCATAAGATGCCCTGCCCTAGCAAGAAACTGCCAGGTACTCCGGGTTCTGCAGCGGGTAGGCTTCCATACTGCCAGGAGAGAAGGGAAGGGTGGATTGGGAGTTCAGGAAGGCAGGGAAATTATTTGTTCAACTTTCATTCTGGGCAAGAGACTGCCCCAGCTTGCAGCAGGATCTCTTTGGAGAAGGAATCCTGGCCACGTGGTGAAACAAGAGGTGTTCTGTTCACTGCTCACTTGTAGAGAGAACATAGCAAACCACTCTCTTGGGGGGGGAGGGGATGGACTCTCATCCTCTTTGGGATAGGTTTTGTACCTGAAATTTGCTTTCTTGGAGTCTTAGCTTGCCTTAGCAGGGATGACATGAACTTATCGATCTTCTCAGGTAAGCTTCCAATCTTCAGCTTTATTGGGTTGGTTCTGGCCATTATTTCTCCCTCCAGATGGGAGCTTTCTGTTGAAAGCTGGCTCCAGTCAGCCATCTTGCCTCCCCCCCAAATAATTTTTTAAAAGCATTGTACATTTTAATGAACAAGTGTCTTTTTTGACAAAGCAGTTTTAAATTTATATTTTAAAATATAAAATATTTTATATCTTTAAATCTTCCTTTATTTCTGAAAAGTTGCACAACATGTTAAAAAATACGTCTAGATCTTATGATGTATTTCATGTGCCTTCTTATGAGGTTAAAAATACTAAGCAGTCTGGGTGGACACCAGTATCCAGGTACCTCCTTATTATCCACAGTCTCACTGTTCCAAGAGGTTTGCTTTGGGGGGTTCAGAAGCATAGCCCCATGAGTCCCTCTCTGGCAGTGGGAGTGGTGAGGCCCCATCCTCTCCACATGGAGACATCTCTGCCCCACCTCCCCGGAGGGTGGATGTGTAGGATCAGTGAGATAGGTGAAGGAGAAATAGATGTGGAGCTGGAGGAACACTCCCTTCCATGGCAGTGGGAGTGGTGAGGCCCTATCCTCTCCACATAGAGACTCCCCTGCTTTCCCACCTCCCCTGAGGGTGGATGTGCAGGGTCAGTGAGGCAGGTGAAGGAGAAGTAGATGTGGGGCTGGAAAGACACTCCCTCTCTTTGCTTGCCCAAGTCCCAGGGTTGGATTAACTTGACCAATTTTCTTGCCTCCTGCCTGGAAAAAGGCAAATAGTCAGCTTTTTCAAAGTTTACAAGGATTTTTACTACTGGTAAAACTTGGTAACCAGTAGGGTGCTTCATAGAGATCCCCTTTTCTTCAGCTCTTTCCATTTCATGTAGAGTCAGGCTTAGAGAAACTAAGTGCTACCCTGTAGGAGGCTTTCCTTGATCCCAGCACTGTGGATCCCAGCTTGCTGTGGTTGGCTTTTAACTATGTCCTTAGTTCTCTTCTCTGCTGACCACCCAGGGCTCGTTACCAGCAGGGAAACACCAGCACAAGGCCTGGCCCAAAGCAGGCATTTGTAGTTTATGTGGCAACAAAAAAAATAAAGTTAATTTGCTATATGGGTATTTAACACATCTTGAGGGAGTTGCTGGAGGTGAGAGGGTTACAGATGGAAGAGAGAAGGGAAGGGCAACAAAGGAGTAGGTAAGAAAGTGACAGGGGACCCCTCTACCAAGATGAACCCTGAACTAGATGTGGTTATGAGAAACAAGCAGTCTTGAGGGCACCTGGGCCCTTCCTCTCTCCTCCATCAGAGGCTACATCCTGGAAGGTCCATCCTGGCCTCAGCAGGTAGATCAGGACAGAGGGAAGGGGATAATGCCCCCAAATTTGGCCAAGGATTGCTCTGTGAGGATATATCAGAAATACCTATTATTGAGGATCATATTATATATATGTATATATATGGTTATATTACATATATATGTCAATATATAATATATATGACATATAACCTCAATAATATATATATATGACTATGTATAATAATACACATGTGCATGTGTGTGTGTGTATATAACTATGAGCAAAACCCTCCAAATAGTAGAAACATTGACTCTCCTGCCCCATTCTCCAATTATGCATAAAGCACTTACCATGAATTGAGTAAATGATGACTTTTTTAATCAGCAGCATTTTCCTTGGAGGAAGATTCCACTGGTATGTATTTTTTACTTGTGCAAAATATCCAACATACCTATTCTGCAAAGCAAAAAGCGCCCCAGTTTAAGTGTATATGAAAAACCTGAAGTCACTAGTCCTAATTTTTTTATTTTCTTTTTTGCATAGAACTTATTAAAGATAGTAAGTAGTTAAGGAAACATTTACTGGGTATTGTTAAGTCAGTCAGCATTTTTATGGAGGCTGCCTCATAAGAGATTATCTACCTTTGGGGGAAAAAACCCATTGAAGTCAGTGGTATGTGAAGTAACAAGGTCGGAGCCAGGTCTAGCTCATGGGCTGCTTATGACTGAAAGGGCAACTGATCAGAATCAACAAGAAAGTAGCCACAGTATTACCCATATGGGGTAGGAGCTTAGCTGTGACTAGGGTAGAAGGAGGTTTGTGGTTTTGTGGAGAGTAGCCCTCTGGGCCTGGGAATATGGAATATGTGAAAACTCAGGAGGAAGACCTCCACAGTAAGTAGCAGATTTCATGTCATTTTCCTCTTATTCCTGACAGCTAGGCTTTCTTTATTTTCCATTTCCTCAATTCTATTTTCACAAGGAAGCCCTGGGATTCTTTTAGCCTTGTCCTTTATCTGTAGCAAGATGTTGACAATGGGTCTCCTTGAATCTTTCTTAAAGGAGTTGAAGGGCACTGGGACTGAATCAACTGTGCTCAAAAGTTCACAGACTCTGCCCTACCCACTGAGAAGTATTAATAAAATTAACTGCCATGCTGTCTACTAGGAAGGGCCAGTCATGAGGAAGGCTCATGTAAGCTCTTAACGCAGGGTAGATAGAATGTGGTAGTAGAGTAGCCCACAGTGCAGGGTCTGAATGTGACGGATCTGAGAATTACCCTCTGCCACACAGGGCACTGTGTCCTGGGGCCTTGCTGCCACAGCTCTCCAACCTGCAGCAAGACAGCCCTTGGATTGCTAACTCAGTGAATCAGAAGAGATTCGATTGCAGCTGATGGTGTTCCAATTCTGTCCTAAAGTTATGGGAAGTGCGCACAACAGCAGAAGAAACCAAGAGGAGGAGATGTACCAGGTGAGCTATATCTAACATTCCCTTAGAGTCGGACACTGGATACTCCAAGGCCCTCCAGCTGCTTTAGCCCCCATGGTTCTTTCTCCTATAGCTCAAAGCAACAGGGCTTGTAACAAATATTAGCATATTGAGCACTCATGACAAACAAGGAGAGTGGCAAGGCACTCTGGGATGCGAAGGGTAGAAAGAGGGAGAGATATGGGCCTTGCCTTTAAAGGACATGCAGAAAATGTCTAGAGAATAATGTGAAGTGAATTAGTTCCTAAAAGAAAAGGGCTCTAAGAACTGAAACAAAATAGCAAGGGACTATTTCAGGCTGAGAAGGGAAAGGGACTCCAAGAAAAGGACATGAACAATGGCATGAGGGTGTCAAGTGTCCCCAGGCTGGGAAACAGCAGTGTAAATATGTTAGCATGTGGGATATGACAATGCTCAGGGTAGAAGAAAAGGTTGGAAAAATCAAAATGTAGAAACTCTTGTGTTGCCATTGGTACTTGGGAGATATTATGGATTCTGAGCATGGGAGTGGCATGATTCAAGCTATGCTTCCATAACTTCTTGTGATGTTTTTAGCTTAGGGTCTATGGCTGTCATTGTTTTTTTTTTGTTTAACATTTGACTTGGATGTAGGAGAAAAGTACACTGGGTAACACTGTGCATTTATTTTTAAAGGTCTACAACAAGTAATTACCATGTTCTAACAGTGCCAAGGGTCTTATTTAGCTCCTATCACTTCACTCCAAGAAAACCTGACTCACAGCTACTTCCAAATCTACTCAAGAATTCTCATCCAGCTCTCATTTCCCTTTCAGTGCAGTATAGATGAGAAGCTGGGCACAGCACAGGAAATAATGGGGTTCAGAGTCTGACACATCTAGATTTGAGTCCTTGGTTCAAAAAGGTAATTTCTCTGTGCCTCAATTTCCCACTTAGTAAATAGTATTCATAGTAGCGTACTTAGAGTTACTGAGAATATTAAAGGAGATAATGACTTCAATAACCTTTAGAATGATTTGACAAAGTCTACAATGTTGTAAATTCTATAGGACAAATGTCCTGGTTTCTTCAATAAACAAAGCACAAGGAATAAAAAAGAGATAGGAAACCCACAAACTAAAAGAGACTCAAGACACACAGCAACCAAATGAAATGTGTGGACCTTGTTTGGAACCTGACTGAAACTAAATGTCAAGATATATATATATATATAAAATATATGTTATTATATATACTATATATTACATATAGTATATATATATAATATATATACTATATATTATAGTATATTATAATTATATATTACAGTATTATTATAATTATATTATATTATATATATTATAATTATATTATATATTTTATATATTATATTATATATTATAATATATTATATATTTTATATAATATATTATAATATAATCTATTTATAATATTATAATATTAATATATTAACAATATTAATAATATTATAATAATATATTATATTAATATAATTAAATATATAATATAGTTATAAAATATATATTTATATATTATATATATATATATTTTTGTAGAAACAGAGTCTCACTTTGTTGCCCTAAGTAGAGTGCCATGGCATCACACAGCTCACAGCAACCTCCAAGTCTGGGGCTTAAGGGATTCTCTTGCCTCAACCTCCTGAGTAGCTGGGACTACAGGCGCCCTCCACAATGCCTGGCTATTTTTTTGTTGCAGTTCGGCTGGGGCCGGGTTTGAACCTGCCACCCTCGGTATATAGGGCTGGCCCCTACCCACTGAGCCACAGGCGCCGCCCAATTTCAAAATATTTTGAGACATAATAACTTAAATTTCTATGCCTTAAAATCATGGATTAGAAACTTGATATTACCAGTTTATTTTTAAGGTTAATATTTATTAGAGTTTTGGTTTTGTTAAGAGTACTTATATATGTATTAAATGCCATACTAAAATAATAATGGGATAAAGTGATCTGATGACTGAAATTGTTTCCAAATAATTCGAGTTTAAGGAAAGAAAGAATGGAGGGTAAGGTTGGGGGTGTGTGAGGAGAGTTGGAAGGGAATAGATGAAACATGGTTTGTTGCAGGCTGGCCGGATTGTTCAAGGGGTGTCATGACTTCAAGGGGTTTATTGTATGATTCTTTGAACTTCTGCATACGTTTTTAAATTTTAATAATAAAATGTTTCAATAAGAAAAAATAGGGGAACAGCATATATTTCACGTAGCTGATAGGAGTATTAAATGAGATATATTTAAAAGTGCTATATTAGCTGGTATTTAATGTTTTTTGTTTGTTTGTTTGTTTTTTCAGTTTTGGCTGAGGCCAGGCTTGAACCCGCTACCCCTGGTATATGGGGCTGGCGCCCTACTTCTTGAGTCACAGGCACCGCCCAAGTATTTAATGTTTCTTAAAAATATATTCAAAAGGGATAAAATAGAGTTTTTGGAAAGTGTTTCTTTCCCTTTTTCTTTCAAAATACAACCTCTCTCTAACACACACAAAACAGTCCTTGTGATGCTCTCCAAGGATGAATTACCCTAGGAGGGGTTTGTGAAAGATTCAGTTCCTCTTTACAGGGAAATCAAAGGCTGGTGACTTTAGATAATCTTCAGGGGTACGGAGATTTAGGTATTGGGCCTTCCTTCTTTGGGAAGGTAGTCAACTCCTGAATTCTGTTCACAATCACCAGTATAAAATGGAAAGTAGGGTGCTCTGAGAACCCAGAGTGCAAAACTTGGATGGCACCTAAGGCAGGTCTCGGCATGGGGAGGATCAGGCCTATTTTATTGCAGCTAAGTGCTACTGTTCGATCACCAAAGGAAAATAGTCTAGAACAAAACCAAATAACAGGTGCCAATCCCAGCCCACCCCCTAAATATTTGCCTTTTAAAAAAGACAACTTACCTGTGAAGGGGTTTCTACTCCCTGAAATTTACTGCTACTGGTTTTATCTGTTCTTCGTTCTCCAAAATAATAAAGGCTGTCCTGTAATAACAGGGGACAGCTCAGGCATGGTTCTTCTTCACTCTTTTCTTTCCTATATTAGGCATCCCTAAAGTTTTTAAGGGCACATTATTCCCTAAGTCAGTGTTACCTGGGCAGAGGCTAACAAAGCAAAACTATATTCCAGGCTTCTCTCATTCAAAGAGGCATAAAAACATGAAATTTTACAGCTAGAAAGACTTTAGAGATCTTCTTCCTGTCTTTCCATTTTATAGAGAAGAAGACTGAGGACAAATAAAAGAAAAAACAAGTAATCCGTCATGGAGATGGCACAGCCAGTTGGAGGGAGTTAGGGCTCTGGGTCACTGGCTTTCAAACTCTTTGTTTTTTAAGTTACAATCCTAGAAGATTAATAAACCTAGAAGACGCGTACACACAGCTTTTGATATTTTCTATCTGCACTATTTCATTTTACTTTTAAAAAAATCCATAGTTTGAAAGACACTCTCCTAGAATATCCAATTTAAAGGGCCCTGTGTCTCAAATTAGAAAAGCCAAAGGTGATGGAATTAGAGTGCTGGGCATCACACATAATCTACTCTTTCTCTTCCCTGGAACATAGATCAGGCAACTTGAGCTGAACTCCTCATGGTGTGTCCTGGATGTGATTCCTTCTCAAGGCAGAAAAAGGACTGAGAGCCCCACCCTAAGAACTGGAAATAGCCCACCTTGTCCTCTCAGAAATTTCCAAAGGTCACAGATCCCATATATGTTGACTATGCACAGATAATTCAGGAGAGACTTTGTTTTGAGTTGGGAAATGGCACCTTTCATCTACCTATCAAGTGTAAGGAAGGCCAAGGTCCTTTTGGAGAACTTATCTGATAAATCTTGATGTTATTCCCATGATGAAGGAAAAAGTCATATTACTACCAATGAGAACAAGCCTGGAGTAGTGTGAGGCAAGTGAAGCATCTCAGTAATGTTTTTTAAAAAGTTTTTTGCACTTCCATAATGTGGCTTTATTCATTTCACATTAATCCTGCTGTATTGAATTCTGTCTTTATTTAAAATGTTGATATTGTATATGTCATAGGTTTTTTGGCATTAATTTCATATTTATAATATTGAATTAAAATATCATTTATCTTAATTGTGATGATTTTTGGCATTCCCTTCAATTTTATGCCTTATTAATCTCACCTCAGTCCTGACCCAAAGGGGTTCTTAAGTCAGTTACTATTAATAACTAGTGCATGTTAACAAGGAAGTGTTAAGCCAGACCTTCAGAAAACTGCTTTCCAACTCCAACTGGAACTACACTTAAGCACCGTGACTTAAGGAATCATCTTAACATCCTACTAGTAATGTTTCAGAGCTAGCAAATCCAATCAGCATAACACAAAGATTGTAGAAACATCTTCCATACCTCTGCAGTTAAAAATATTCCTCTGGCAATAAGGGAGACACAAACCATAGTTCCTGTTCTTCCTAGAAAAGAGAAGTCATTATAGTTTAAGGAACCATTGTTTATGGAAGTACTTGGTATACAAATGCCCTCAGAAATATTCAAAGAGTGCATTTTGGATCAATTTTCTTTCACCTTGAAAGTGTTTGTCCAAAATATTTCAATTCAGAAATAGTACAAGATGTCTCACTGCTTTGTGGTTATATGTGGAATTTGGTGTTTTAGCTTGTTCATGTTCACGCATGAACATGTGTGCACGTGTACATTTTTCTTGAATCTCTCTTGTTAAAGATTATAGTACTAGGAATAGGCAATAAGCTTTACTCCAAGACTCTAATGCTAAATTACTACTTACTAAAAACTAATTACAACCCTATTTTTCTAAGTAACATAAATAAAAATAGTACCTATAGAAAATAAAACAGGGTAGGAACTCTGAACACCACCTAGCATTTTTAATACTCATTATTCTTTCCCCTTTGAAGTTTTTAATTGTGTTTTAAAAAGGTGTCAGACATATAACAGTAGAGGACAATATAATGAATTCTCATATACCTGTTCCCCAGATTCTATAATTGTCAGTACTTTGCTTGACGTGTTAATTTCTCTCTTCCTCCTTTCCTCCCCCTCCTTCCCTTTCCACCCATCCCCCCTCTGCCTTTCTCTTTCTTTCCATTGTAGTATTTGAAAGCAAACCCTTGACTTCATGCTTCATGTCATTTCATCCTCAAAGTCCCTTATGTTGAATTACAATTTAAATTTGTGTCCTGCCATACAAAACTTGAGTTTTTTTTTTTTTTTTAAATACATTGCCTCTTTTATTTCTACAATGATCGGTAGCTTTTGTCTTAGCCAGTACATAATGGACTCAAACTTACACTTTTTATCTGATTTGGACAAAATTTTATGTTCTATCTTTTTAAAAATCGTTAATGAACCATTAAACTAATGTTGCAACCCACAGTTTGAAAAGCACTATTACAACCCAGGTACCTGCGAAGAGGAGTTTGTACCACCCTTTGCTATGAGATAAAAAAGCTTTTTTTTTTTTTTTGGAAGTCTCACTCTATTACCCAGGTTAGAATACCATGGCATCAGCATAGTTCGCGGCAACCTCAAACTCTTGGATTTTTTTTTTTTTTTGTAGAGACAGAGTCTCACTTTATCATCCTCTGTAGAGTGCCATGGTGTTACCCAGCTCACAGCAAGCTCCAACTCCTGGGCTTAGGCGATTCTCTTGCCTCAGCCTCCCAAGTAGCTGGGACTACAGGCGCCCACCACAATGCCTGGCTATTTTTTTGTTTGTTTTGCAGTTCGGCAGAGGCTGTGTTTGAACCCGCCACCTTCAGTACGTGGGGCCAGCACCCTACTCGCTGAGCCACAGGTGCCACCCCCAAACTCTTGGATTTAAGCAATCCTTTTGCCTTAGCCTCCCAAGTAGCTAGAACAATAGCCACCCACCAAAACACCCAGCTAATTTTTCTACATTTAGTAGAGATGGGGGTCTCATTCTTGCTCAGGCTGGTCTCTAACTTCTGAGCTCAAGGGATCCTCTCACCTTGGCCTCCCTGAGATCTAGGATTACAGAAGTGAGCCACCATGCCTGGCCAAGAAAAGCTTCCTGCTAAAGGGGTCTACTAACTATTAACAGCCTGACTCTCAGCTACACTGGCTGCTAACATTTCAATTTTGGAGGACATCTCTGGGTCTCTGTAACTCTGACATTTTCCTGTTTGGAAGAAACCTTTGGAAAGTTCCTTTACCAATGATGAATGTATCTTGAGTAGACCCTTTGGGCTGTGGGATAATAAGTGTAGTTAGATGCCTTCTCACCTAGCCAAGTTTGTTAAGCTGGGAATCATAAAAATAATACATATATGCCTTAAGTATTTTGTTGTAACTTCAAACATAAATATAACTTCATTCTCTAAACTTCTGATATTCGACAAAGGCTTTAACTTTTTAAGTTTGGGGTCCTCTGAACAGAGTTCTTTCTTGATAAATCCCTAGCAGTTCTATAAATCATTGCATCATCTATGATCTCTAGTCTTCTTTATAGAAATCTAGGTGCAGAATCCTTCTAAATTTTACTACTAGAATTTTCTCTCAATATTTTATAATAGTCTTGCTTTCATTTAATTTAGCTGCAATGGCTCAGCGCCTGTGGTTCAACGGGCTAAGACACCAGCCACGTACACCTGAGCTGGCGGGTTCGAATCCAGCCCGGACCCGCCAAACAACAATGACGGCTGCAACCAAAAAATGGCCGGGCGTTGTGGCAGATGCCTGTAGTCCCAGCTACTTGGGAGGCGGAGGCAAGAGACTCGCTTGAGCCCAGGAATTAGAGGTTGCTGTGAGCTGTGATGCCATGACACTCTATCCAGGGTGACAGCTTGAGGCTCTCTCTCAAAAAAAAAAAAAAAAAAAAAAAAAAAAAAGACTTCTCTAATTTAGCTGCAATTTTGGTTGTAGCCTTTGAATCTTCATTGAATCTTCCTGAAACATTTGACTTATTCTTCATAAAACTGTGACTCTTTCTGTTCACTTTGACATTTGCAGATTCTGCAATGACACTGATGGAAGCAGAAATACATAGGCATACTACATAAAAGTATACTAGCTGCAAATTTCAACATACCAGTGGACATCAATAAGCATGTTCATAAAAGGAATAGGGATCATAAGACAGCTTCTGCGACCCCGAAGTCACCAGAAATGGCTCACATCTCAAAATACAATACAATTCTTTCACTTCATAATGATAATAACTAATAATTGGGTGATGCTTTATGGGTCTAATACAATCTTTACAACAACTCTCTCTGTGAGGTGAATAACTATATAAGGAAGAAGAAACTGAGCTTCAGCAAGTTTCAGAGAGTTTCACATAGTTAAATGGAGCAAGATATCTTAGTGCCAGTGAAGAGGTTAAAAATACTGCCACTCTAGCATATTGATTAGAGTTAAAGGTACATGAAAAACAGCAGGTTCAAGATCTTCTCTGACCTTCTTTCTGACCTGCTTTCTTAAAAACAGGAGATGAAATTGCTAGGTGAAAGACAGCCTCCCTATACCAGGAGGAAAGTTTCATTCTTACTGTCAAGGACAGGAAGTTGAGACCAAGGGAAATCCTTCTCCTCCTGGCTTCTTCTTCATCTAATTAACTACTCTAGCCCAAGTCCCTTCGACTTGTCACATTTCCATAATTTACTAAACTTTGTTCAATTCAAGATATAAATGTTCATCTCCAACTGTGCCTTTGGTGTTCATTTCCTTATACAGACTTTCATACTATATAAAATTTGTATCAGGTAAATTTGTATGCTTTTCATTCTTTTTTTAAATTAAGTCATATACACATAGATCATGAATATATTTATGCATATATGGGGCACAATGTGTTGATTTTTGTATACAATGTGACATGGTTACATCATACCAATCAACATAGCTTTTGCCTCATTTACTTGATTATTGTGTTAAGACATTTATGTTCTACACTTGACAGATTTGACTTGTGCCCTTGCAATATGCTCCATAGGTGAGGCCCTGCCTTTTACCTTCCCTCTATTAAACCTCTCCCTCCCTCCCTTCCCACTCCATTTCTCTCCTTTTCATTCTGTTTTTCAAAAACTTCATTTATATTTTATTTCAATAGAGCTACAAGTGGTTTGTTCCTGTTGTTGTTACATGGATGAATTGTATAATGCTGAAGTCAGGGCTTTTAGCATATCCATCACCACTGTAGTATACGTGGTACCTAATAGGTAATTGTTTATCCTTCACTCCTTGACTTTTTCCCTTCCTTTTAGTTTCCAATGTCCATTACATCACATGAAGACCATGTACCCATTGTTTAGTTCTTGCTCCTAAGAAAAAACATGTGGTATTCACTTGAGTTATGATCTCCAATTCCATCCAAACTGCTGCAAAAGATATTATTTCATTCCTTTATATCTGAGTAGTATTCCATGGTGTATATATACACCATGTCCTTTTTTTTTTTCAATTGTTGGGAATTCATTGAGGGTACAAAGAACCAGGTTACATTGATTGCAATTGTTAGACAAAGATCCTCTTATAATTGTGTCTTGCCCCCCAAAGGTGTACCACACAACATGACCCTCCAGCCCCTCCCTCCCTCTCTTTGTTCTCCCCTTCCCCCACCCCCACCATGTACTTGGTCATTAATTGTCCTCATATCAGAATTGAGTACATAGGATTCTTGCTTCTCCATTCTTGTGATGCTTTACTAACAATAATGTGTTCTACTTCCATCCAGGTTAATACAAAAGATGTAAAGTCTCCACCCTTTTTAGTGGCTGAATAGTATTCCATGCTATACATATATCACAGCTTGTTAATCCATTCCTGGGTTGGTTGGCATTTAGGCTGTTTCCACATTTTCACAATTGTAAATTGAGCTGCAATAAATAGTCTAGTAAGTGTCCTTATGGTAAAAGGATTTTTTTTTCTTCTGGGTAGATGACCAGTAATGGGATTGTAGGATCAAATGGGAGGTCTAGTTTGAGATATATGAAGGTTCTCCTTACTTTCCTTCAAAAAGGTTGAAGTCCCACTAGCAGTGTAAAAGGGTTCCTTTTTCTCCACATCCATGCCAGCATCTGCAGCTTTGAAATTTTGTGATGTGGGCCATTTGCACTGGGGTTAGATGGTATCTCAGGGTGGGTTTGATTTTCATTTCTCTAATAATTAGGGACAATGAACAATTTTTCATATGTTTGCTAGCCATTCATCTCTCTTCTGTAGAGAAGGTTCTATTCATTTCTCTTGCCCAGTGATATAAGGGATTGCTGGCTCTTTTTGTGTTGATTAATTTGAATTCTCTATAGATCCTAGTTATCAAGCTTTTGTTCAATTCAAAATATGCAAATATCCTTTCCCATTGTGTAGTTTGTCTATTTGCTTTGGTTGTTGTCTTCTTAGCTATACAAAGGCTTTTCAGTTTAATTTAGTCCCATTTGTTTATTTTTGTTGTTGTTGCAATTGCATGGAAGTCTTCCTTATAAAATCTTTCCCCAGGCAAATAGCTTCAAGTTTTTTCCCCACACTTTCTTTGAGGATTTTTATTGTTTCATGCCTTAGATATAGGTCTTTTATCCGCCTTGAATCAATTTTTGTGAGTGGAAAAAGGTGTAGGTCCAGTTTCAGTGTTTTCCATGTGGATATCCAGTTCTCCCAGCATCATTTATTGAATAGGGATTCTTTCCCCCAGTGTATGCTCTTGTTTGGTTTATCAAAGATTAGGTGGCTGTAAGATGTTAGTTTCATCTCATGGTATTATATTCGGTCCCAGATGTCTGTGTCTCTATTTTTGTATCAATACCATGTTGTTTTGATCATTATGGTCTTGTAGTACAGCCTAAAGTCTGGTAGACTGATTCCTTTGGCTTTGTTTTTATTACTAAGAATTGCCTTAGCTATACAGTTTTTTCCTGGTTCCATACAAAATGAAGCATTATTTTTTCCAAGTCTTGAAAGTATGATGTTGGTATTTTAATGCGGATGACATCGAATCTGTAGATTGCTTTGGGAAGTATAGACATTTTAACAATCTTGATTCTTCCCAGCCATGAGCATGGTATGCTCTTCCATTTGTTAATATTCTCTGCCATTTATTTTCTTAGGGGTTCATAGTTTTCTTTATAAATGTCCTTCACCTCTTTTGTTAGGTATATTGCTAGGTATTTCATTTTCTTTGAAGCTACTGTGAAGGGAATTGTGTCCTTGATTAGCTTATCATTTACCTATTATTGATGTATACAAAGGCTAATTTGTGGACATTGGTTTTATATCCTGAAACATTACTGTATTTTTTGATGACTTCCAGGAGTCTTGTGGTTGAGTCTTTGGGGTTCTCTGAGTGTAAGATTATATCATCAGCAAAGAGGGAGAGTTTCACTTCCTCTGCTCCCATTCGAATGCCCTTTATTTCCTTCTCTTACCTGATTGTATTGGCTAGAACTTCCAACACTATGTTGAATACTAGTGGCAACAGAGGACAACCTTGTCTTGTTCCAGTTCTAAGTGGAAAAGCTTTCAGTTTTACTCCATTCCATAAAATATTAGCTGTGGGTTTATCATAGATGGCTTCAATCAGTTTAAGAAATGTGCTGCCGAAGGAGGGAGGGGATGGGGTCTTGGTGTGTGCCACACCTTTTAGGGGCAAGACACGATTGTAAGAGGGACTTTACCTAACAAATGCAATCAGTGAAACCTGGTTTCTTGTACCCTCAATTAATACCCAACAATAAAAAAAAAAAGAAGAAAGAAAAAAAAAATAAATACATTAGGGGATTCCTTTGGAAGTCTTGTGTTACTAGAAATGTTGTTAGGTTCTACACAGGCTACCTGACAGGTGATAAGCCTGTTGGTGATTCTCCAACACAGGTCATGTAGAAACACTCAGGATCATCCTAATTAATTCCCTATAACTTAAAAAAAAATTATTTTTTAAATTTAATTATTATAGGTACATGATATCTTTGTATATCTTTATAGGGCACATGCGATGCTTTAATATAGACATACAATGTGGGTTAATCAAATCAGAGTAATTGGGGTACACATCACCTTAGGCGTTTATCATTTCTTTATAAGAACAGTCTAATTCCACTCTTTTAGTTATTTTAAAGTATACCTTAACTTATTGTTGATCACAGTTACTTTGTTGTGCTATCAAATATTCATTCTGTCGAACTATCTAACTGTATTTTTTGTACCCATTAACCATCCCCACTTTACGCCACTTCCATGCTACCCTTCCCAGCTGCTGGTAACTGTCATTCTACCTTCGGGCTCCTTGGCACCAATTGCTTTTAATATTTAACTCCCATAAATGAGTAAGAACATGTGAGATTTATCTTTCCGTGCTTGGCTTATTTCACTTCACATAATGTTCTGCAGTTCCATTCATGTTGCTGCAAATCACAGGATTTCATTGTCTGTGGTTCTCTAATCTAGTGTGTATACCCATGCCATATGTCTGGTAAAGTCTGTATCACCCTCATACCAAAACTAGAAAGAGATGTCACAAAAAGAACTATAGGCCAATATCTTTGGTTAACATAGGTGAAAAAAATCCTCAAAAAAAAAAAATAAATAAAAACTAGAAAACTGAATTTAACAACTTATTAAAAAGATTACTCATTATGATGAAGTGGAATGTATCCCCGGGATGCAAAAATGGTTTAACATATAGGAATCACTCAATGTGAATTAACATATAGGAATCACTCAATGTGATACATCATATCACCAGAATAGAGACTTTGTCTTACTGAGTACCTTTTCTAATGGGCTCTTAGTATATGATTCTTGAACAGAAATGATCTGTCCAACCTTCAGGGACAACTCAGAGCACAAATTCTTCATCCCCTGGTTTCCTGGCTCATATGCATACCTCTTATTAATTAGCATATATCTGGACCAAGTCATTACACATCCGATTGATGTCTTATTGCTGCCCCTCTCTGTGCTCCCAGGGTCTGTATTCCAGTGTGGTATGCCCGGGTACAGTACTGACCAATCTGACATTTGGAATTCTGCCTCCTTTTGTATGGATGCTGTTGATACCCATCATATGGCTGGTGAGTGAGGAACACACCTTCTCTTAGTTTACAAAATCTCTTTGGTGTGGGACTTAGTAGATGTGTTTAAGGGTTCGGAAATGATTTAAGAAACTGAACCTGAAATCCACTTAACTTGAGGTTTTTGAAGTCACATAACACATAATCTCTGTTTCAGACTTTTGGGTATTACCACTGCACCAACCTGAGTGTCCACTTCTCTTTAAAGGAATAGTTCCTCGATCGTTCACCAGAGATCCTAAGAGTTCTGTAATCATGTAATTTTGGGAAACCCATGTTAAGAAGTGTTAAACTGGATTTCTCTGAGTTTTCACTGTAGTCATGTGCATTAAAAATTCTCAAGAAGTGGATAATTTCCATGGTTTGACCGAAGAACCACATTTTGGTTTTTTTTTTTTTGTTTTATTTTGTGCTTTGAGTATCTCACGGGACTACTATTCCTCCATCACACATTAGAAAATGCTACTCTTAGTCCTTCTATTGTGGCAGGGGTAGAAAAAAGATTAGAAGTAAATACGCCTTTATGTTAAAACTATTTGACTCAGAGTCGTGGAGGTTAAGTGATATTTCTTTTTTGACATCTTTATTTTTTGATATTTAAAAGCGTTCTATAATCAGAAATGCAGGTTTTATTTTTCTAATAATTTAAAATGAGTAATTCTTTCACGACTCTATTATAAATCACCTCAAAATGATTGCTGTTTTCTTTTCCTCAGCTTCGCTTTTTTGCAAATTCTTTCACTATGACACCATATAATGGAACAGAAGCGCTGGTATGTTACTGAGTTTTCATAGCTTGTATGTCTTAGCAGATATGAATTTTACATTCCCTAGTATTAGAAGTGATTTCAACAGAAAAGATAGTATGAGAACAAGCTCTATCAATTATCAAGGTCCTATTTGGAACTAAAGTGGACTTTAAGGCTAATCATAGAACATTAGAAAGAATCACCTAGTTCAGTTCCATTTCCCTCCGTGAAGATTCTCTTTCCTCTCTTGGTATTGGAGAATCCAGTTCTTACTTTATTGGGATACCAGTAGATTTCCTTAAATCAAACATGGCCAATGGATTGCATAGGCTTCCTCATCAAAGGCAGACATTAGCATTGAATCATAATACTCTTCTCTTCTGTATACAAGTAATGTCTCTGAGTATTTTTCAACCCAGACTCCCAAAGGCAGCCTCTACTGCTAGGTAAGAATCGCCATACATTGGAAACCCACTGGATCAGGGCCACTTTTTTGTGTGTTTGTTTCCTTCACTCTGCTGGGTTCTGTTAGGATTTTTGTTGTTCATCTTGGAAATCTGAGGGCCTATTGCTGTAATGCCTGCACTTAGTAGATTATTAAATATTGACCAAATTGAAATTAACTAAGGAAAACATTAATGGAATTAACTTGATGCCCTTGTTTTGGTAAATGTTGCAGAAATGGTGCATTTATTATAGAGACACAAATTGATTGTAGAAGCAAGTACTTTGAAATTCTATTTTGATCAGTTCTTAATATATTTGCCAGTTTGTTAGCTGATGATATTTGAGAGGAATTTTAAATCTGTGAAGGAATTTTAAATTTGTGAAGTGCTGATTGTAAATCCTCACCAGCCTTCCTCACCTTGGGCAGAAAGTACAAATCCTTGACTCACTCTTCCTTTTCAGGTATGGCTTTTCCACCAAAAGCCTGAGTCTCTCAATCCTTTGACCAAGTATATGAGTGCCACCACTGGCTTTGGAAGCAATTACGTAACAGCCCAGAAGGTAAGTCTGCTTGCGTTTGAAGATATTTGCCGTGGGGTTGATGAGGTAGGTCTGTGCTTTGACCAGCCATCCTGTCTCCCTTCCCTGCGTCTTCACTCTGTTCACCAGCATCATCCTGGCCCGATTTAATTTCCTCCTGTTCTCTCCTGACTCTGAGAACATCTTGTTCTCTGGACTTGAGCTGTCCTTACTCTTCTTTCAACTGATTGATTTCTGCTCACCCTTCCAATCAGCCAACAGCCCAGCCTCAGGTGACCCTTTAGACCAGGCCAGATGCCTCTCTTATAGGCTTTCTTGACATCTTCTACCTGCTCCCTGTGCTGCTCGTCCACTCTTGGGATCCTTATCAGAAAATAAACTCTGTGAGGAGGAAGATTTTACCCACTTCCTTAGCACATTATCTTGCTCATGGTAGTCACTCAATAAACAAGTTGCAAGTTGGATGAAACTTGAAGTATCTTTTTTGTGTGAAGTTAACTTCTGAGTATTCAATTCTGGTTGTGACAAAAATCAGGTTTAATAGACTGGTGTTTTGAAAGGGCAGATATAGAGGACAGAAAAAAAATCAGTACTGTCTTTTTTGGACTCCATAATCTTCTACAAATTAAATGTAGAGTTACATACTGGAGAATGAGAAAATTTATTTTGAACTGTAAGAACTATTTCGTTATACTTTTGTCATAAACAGCATTTATTTCAGCCTCCCATTTTTCACTATCTAGCCTATCGAGAGGAGGTATTGGCATAGACTAAAACTAAGTTGAGGCTAATAAATTATCTCAGGTAAGTTGAGGACGTGGCAGTGATTTCAGTCTGTGTGTCAGCAGCATGAGGGCAAAGGGGAATCATGCTTGCCGCTTCTCTGGCTATCTGTTTACTGTTAATAAAAGTGAACCTTCTGGGTTTTTCAAAATACGTTCTTTGGGATACTAGTTCCTTGAGAAGATTTCCAAGAAGCGATTTCTTAGGCACATAAAATTGAGTAATGTTTCATATTGTAGTCCCTTCTCTCAAGACTTCGACAACATACATTACCCTGATAAAGGTTGTTAAACAGTTAAGAAGTATGTATGCAGTGTTTAATCCTGGGGTTTCCAAATTGGTCTTGTTTACGTGAATTTTTTGTTTTTAATTCTGCATAGCCCTTAACAGGGTAATTCTGTTGTAAACTAATAAGCTTACTTTAGGCTCACAGAGTTTATTTGAACTTACTGTCTAGAGGGAATGATTTGTTTATCAAGGGGAAAACATGTTTAATTCCACAAAACAAAGTCTTTCATTAACATTTTATGGAAATTCATTGACGAAAGTAGCTTTTTTCTTTCCATTTGTTTGTTTGTTTTTGAGACAGGGTCTCACTCTGTTGCCTGGGCTAGTGTGCAGTGGCATCATCAGAGCTCACTGCAACCTCAAATTCTCAGACTCAAGCAATCCTCCTGCCTCAGCCTCCCAAGTAGCTGGGATTACAGGCATGTGCCACTATGCCCAGATAATGTTTTAATTTTTGTAGAGACAGGGTCTCTCACTCTTGCTCAAGCTGGTCTCAAACTCCTGGCCTTGAGTGATCCTCCTGTCTTGTCCTCCCAAAGTATTAGGATTATAGATGTGAGCCACTGCATCTGGCCTGACTTACCCTTTGATCAATTTGGAGAAGTCAGCTTTCTTCTCTGTTAAAAGGTGGGGTTGAATTAGAAGAGATCTCTAATGCTTTTTCCATTTCCAATGCAGAAAAACTCTAAGGTGACAAATGTTAGTTCCAAAATGTTAGATGTATGTGTAGAAGGAGAAACTGCTATATAACCACCCTGTCTTGTAACCTGTAATGGAATCTAGTATATAACCCCAACCTGTCCAGCACTCCAAAGGGCAAGAACCAACAGCCAATCCTGCCAGGAGAAAGGTGGGACAACTAGTGAGTTTGGCGGGCTTAGACTCTGGGTGTTTCTCTACTCTGGAGACTGACCGGTTCCTGTCTTTCTGGAATGCATCTTCACTTGCTGTAACTTCCTTCTTTACTTTCATTCTTTCTTTTATGTGATAAGCCCTGTTTAAAAAAAAAGTTTTAGTTTTAGTCATTCCGTTTTATGAAGAAAGAGCTTGCTTTTGAAGTTGAGGCCTTGTGTTGACTTGAAAAAACATATCCCTATTTTATGGGGGCTGAAAATTTGCTTTGTCATACAGCGTGTGAGTTGAGATGAGATCTTCCGCGTGAAATACAACAATGTCAAATAATAATGGGTTTAACAAGATACAATCTTAGATTTCTTACATGTGAAAAGAGGGGAGAGGCAGTGTCAGGCTGGCGTGGCAGCTCCACAAACTGTCAGGCACGCGGTTCCTCGCAGTCTCGGCCCCGCTGTCCTTAGAGTGTGGTTCTCATCCTTGGGGCTCCAGAGAGGAGCATGGATGAAGGGAGAAGGGATGCTCTACTCCTTTTAAAGACACTCCGGGCAGTCGCTGCATTTCACTGGCCAGATCGTAGTCACATGGCACCGTAGCTTCCATGGAGGCTACTTATCTAGAATGGAGTCTCTTATCTAGAGCAGTGATTTTCAACCCATGTGCCGTGGCACAATGGTGTCCTGTGACAGGATCTTAGGTGTGCTGCAAAAATTTTAAAGATGGTTAAATTATTTTTGAAAGAATTTCAAAGCACAGTAACTCTATTCTTTCTTTTACTCTTCTTTTTAACCAACATAATTTAAGTGTGCTGCGGAAGATTAACTATTAGATTCAAGTGAGCCATGAGATAAAAAAGGTTGAAAAATGCTGATCTAGAGGACAGTGAGCCTAGCTGAAAACAGGGCTCTTTTAGTAAATATGGATGTTAGGTGGTGATCAGCTATTGGAAATTCACAAGACTCTTGGCTTTTGTCCTTTTATACCACAGTTAGTTGATATCTTCTGTTCCTGGATACGCAGGAGTTAGGGAGGATAGCAAACCTCAGATCATTCAGACTTGCTACTTACAAGAGGCGTCAGTGGGCTGAGTGAGTGCTGGAAGGGGACTAAAGTCAGTGCGTTCTCAGGCTCTCAGAGTTTCCAGCAGCCCTCACGTAGCTGCCTCCTTGGCCCTTTCTACAGACTCCTTTCTTTTGTTTTCTGTTCTCTTACGTATGTTGAATGCCTTTCTTTTATACAAATACTATTTATCTTATTTTTCCTTTCTCTTCATTCCTATTTTTACTTCTTTTCCAGATGGACCTAGATGAAGACACTGCTGAAAAATTTTATCAAAACTTACTGGAACTGGAAAAACAGGTTAGGGTCACCGTGAACGCAGTCCCTGGTGCTAAAAAGGTTCGGGACCAGTGACATCAAACGTGGCTATCACTGAGTACCTTGCAGAATGTGAGATTATGTCCTGGTAGATGCACAGTTAACACAAACTCATTTAATTGTATTCTGCGTTAAGTCTGCAAAAGGAGGCTTTAAACATGGGATACTATGTCACTGATAATGTCGGACTATGTTGGTGCTTTACTATATTCTCAGCCTTTTTAACAAATTTCTTCAAAATAGGGAACAAATCACAGCCTCCCCTCTATATTCCCAAGTAATATACCTCGACATTTGGTTCCTGTCATGAAAAAATTCCAGATTTCACTATTTTTGTATGTGAGCTTGGCTACTAGGTTGAAGATTCAACTGCTAAGAAGTTGGCTCGGGAGATGCTTGATTTTTGCCTTTACTCAGTGCATTTTTTCTAATTTTTAAGATGGATTCAAAATATATAATTTATAATATTCAAAATATATAATTTTCCATAGATATATATTAAGCCTTGACTATATAGTCAAGTGTCAGGCACTGTTAGGTTTTGAGGATATAGAAGTTAATATATGGATAACAGATTGAGACATCTCAAAATGCTTCTAATACACATTCTAGAGGGAGAGAATTAGGAGAATGGGAAAGAAACAGTATTTCTGTAATAATCAGATTCAGAAAAATGACAAGTTCCAAATAGTATAAACAAATCAAAACTTATATATGTTAGCTTTTAATGAGCATGGCCCTTCAAAATCCAGACCCTTCCCTCATATCCACAGGGTGAGCCCTGTATGGAATAGCCACACACCTCAGTGTCCACTGACTTTATTTCTTTAAATGGCAACTGAGCTCAAAACCTTTCACATAGAGCCTATGGGTCCTGCCCATGAATAGGACTGTTCTTTTATCTACAGTTAGAATTGTCAAATACTGATCTCTTGTCTGTAAAGGAGTTGGAGTGGGAGAAGGGTAGGGGCTGAGTTCTTCTCAAATCATGAACATTTCTCAGTTATCCAGAAATTAAAATTTCAAACATCGAAACAAATTGGTAGTAACAATGATTTATTCAAAATAACTGGGAGCCTTACTTCATTGCTGTAGTAGGCAGAATTAAAATGTCCTCTGTAATCTTTGCCCAGGGTTAGTTTCATAACTGCACTGTGACATGCCACAGCTAACCTTCAGATAGGGAGATTATTCAAGTGGGCCAGTGTAGTCATATGAAACCTTAAAACCAGAAGAGAAGAAGCAGAAATTGAGTCAGATTTGAAGTGACAGCAGATACTCTCCTGGGGACTGTGAAGGAGCAAACTACTTTGGCCACATGCCAGGGGATGGTGGCTCACCTTTAGAAGCTGAGGACGCTACCTCCTGCCAGCTGATAAACAGCAAGAAAATGGGGACCTCAGACCTACCATGGCAGGAGCTGGTTTCTACTAAGGGCCCGTGTGAACTTGGAACCAAATTCCACCTAGAGCCTCCATGGCTTTGGTGTCAGTGGTGTGAAACCCTGAGTCCAGAAACCAGTTGGGCTTTGCTGGGCTTCTGACCTAAGTAACTGAGAGATAATAAAGAAAATGCTAAATTTGTTACAATTTGTTACATCAGCAATACAATTGCTTACACTAAAAGAAATTCCATATATATCAATGATGAATCAACATTATTAAAAAATTTGTATGGATAATTATTACAGATAAAAACCAAAATACAAATTGGGAAAGATACTTATAATGAATATGCAAGCCAATTGGGAAATTAATCCAATATTTAAAGAATATGCACAGTCAACAGTAAAGTTCAAAGATGCTTCATCTCACCCACAATAAAGTGAAATCAAACTAAAAGTAAGTGCGTTTTCATCTTTTGCTTTTCACATTAGCAAACATCAAAAGGTTTTGTTCTGTGTGTGAGAGAATAAGGATTATCATTTAGTATTGTTTGTGATACGAATCATTTACTCCTTTGAATAATAGTTTGACTATCAAAATTTAAAACACAGACTTTTAGCAATTCTGCTTTTTGAAGTTGTATCCTGAAGATACAAAGCATAAATATGTACAAAGATATATACATAAACCCTTAGTGCTGAATGTGCTTCAGAACTGAAAGTTGCCTTTCAGTTGGTAGAATACAGTGGGGGGGGGGGGTGCTGGGATAACAATTTGTAATCAAATCCAGTTATATGTCAGCAAAAATGACACAGGAATTCACATTAAGGAGTATAAAGAAAGACTTTAAATAGCCTCACGTCAGTTCAGCAACAGTTTGGCTATCGGATGAGCATGCAAAAAAGGGAAATGACTTTCAGTTTTCTTAGATGTTTGGACGTTGGAATTGCAGATGAGGAGTTTTTAGATATGTTCAAGGATATGCACTGTAGCGTTTTTCTTCTATGACAGCAAAAGAGTAGAAAGAACATAAACATCTTTAGCTTCTTCTTTAGGATGAAGAATTATGTCATATCCATAAAATGCAATAAAAAGTATTTCAAGTAATAAAAAGAGTGAAGTTAAAAAAATAAAATATGTATGTATGGATTGCAGATGAAGTATAATAAAAACAAGATGCTGTTAACTGTACATTTTTTTTTCATTTCTATTATACACACACACAATACACGTCTACATACACAGAGAATCAGTGAAAAGACCTATCAGAAACCTGGGGTTTAACATTGACAGTGACAGTGACAGTGGTTGCTCTGGGAAGATGAACTAGCCAGGAGGCATACTATTTGGGCTTTTCATTGCATTCTTACTGTGCTGAATTTGGGGTTTATATCTTTTATTTTATTCTATATTTAATTGTTAATACTAAAAAATCCTCTAGGATATTAAATGGTGGGTTCAGATTAAGTTCTGTCTTCAGACCTCCTACTCTGGTGTTGCCACTTCCCCCCTACTGTGGATATTTGGAAAGGTGCCCCTGAGAAACAGGAAAAGAGAAAAAAAATAGACATCTTTTGTAGAGATCCTGTTTTAAGGTATAGGCAGTGTAAGTGGATCCAGAGTCCTGCTGTCACACAGAACTTATCTATCATCCACATGAAACTAGTGAGAGCAGAGGACTGTCCCAGACTGGTTCTGTGCTCGTGGTCAGCTCACGTGGTCGTGTATTTGGTTTCTAGTTGTTTGATGTTAAGTCTCCTCTCCCAAGTAGATCTATTAACAATTAACAAGCAGAATAGGAACTGGGAGAACTTAGATGGATTTTGCACTTCTTGGATCTTGTGCAGGGTACCTAGGAGTCTCTATCAATTCTTATTAAATGATTAACCCCTTGGAGGAGAGAATCATTTACCTGTTCAATGTGGAAAGGATTAAAGACAACCAGACTACTTGGTGCCTCATCCTGCAGGCTCTTCCAGCTTCTGAAGGTTTCACTTATTTGCATTTTCAATGTAGGAGCGTAAAAAACAAAAACAAAACACACAAAAACTGGCTATAGACATTAACCAACCCATTTTTCTACTTTCAAATTCTCCATCTAGCATCTATGCTAGTGTCAGATTAAAAATCTCAGTTAAAATTTCCCAGTGTTTAGCACGTTTACTTACACTCCCAATGAATTGGATCATTGTTAGGAGTGTGAGTGTGCCTTTACGTGCCCAGTGAGTCATTACCACTCTCTTTTCCTCACTCTCCTTAACAACTAACATGCCTCCCACCCAGCAGTGCCTAAAATTATGCACACAATTATCTCAAGACAGATACTTGTTATAAAACTGTGTCAAATAATTAAATACCACTATTAGTAACAGGTGTCCTATTAGTGTTAGAGGTGCTGTTCTAAGTACATTATGAATTTTTATTTATTTATTTATTTTTTATTAAATCATAGCTGGGTACATCAATGCAATCAAGGGGTACAATGTGCTGGTTTCATATACAATCTGAAATGTTTTCATCAAACTGTTTAACATACCCTTCATGGCATTTTCTTAGTTATTGTATGAAGACATTTGTATTCTGCTTTTAGTAAGTTTCGCCTGTACCCTTCTAAGATGCACCATAGGTGTGGCCCCACCAATTACCCTCCCATCTCCACAACCTCTCCCATCCCCTCCCCTCCCTTGCCCCTTTCCCCAAAACTTGTGCTATAGTTGGGTTATAGCCTTCATAAAAAAAATAATACTTCATTTTATATGGAATCAGAAAAAACCTCGAATAGCCAAGACATTACTCAGAAATAAAAACAAAGCAGGAGGAATCACGCTACCAGACCTGAAACTGTATTATAAATCGATAGTGATCAAAAGAGCATGGTACTGGCACAAAAACAGAGAGGTAGATGTTTGGAACAGAATAGAGAGCCAAGAGATGAATCCAGCTACTTACCATTATTTGATCTTTGACAAGCCAATTAAAAATATTCAGTACGGAAAAGACTCCCTATTTAACAAATGGTGCTGGGTGAACTGGCTGGCGACCTGTAGAAGACTAAAACTTGGACCCACACCTATCACTATTAACTAAGGTATACTCTCACTGGATTAAAAATTTAAACTTAAGACATGAAGCTATCAAAATATTAGAAGAAAGTGCAGGGGAAACTCTTGAAGGAATTGGCTTGCGTGAATATTTTATGAGGAGGACTCCCCAGGCAATTGAAGCAGTATCAAAAATACACTACTGGGACCTGATCAAACTAAAAAGCTTCTGCACAGCCAAGAACATAGTAAGTATAGCAAGCATACAGCCCTCAGAATGGGAGAAAATATTTGCAAGTTATGCCTCTGACAAAGGTTTAATAACCAGATACACAGAGAACTCAAACGTATTAGCAAGAAAAGAACAAGTGATCCCATCTCAGGGTGGGCAAAGGACTTGAAGAGAAACTTCTCTAAAGAAGACAGGCGCATGTGAAAAAATGCTCACTATCCTTAATCATCAGATAAATGCAAATCAAAACTACTTTGAGATATCACCTAACTCCAGTAAGATTAGTCCACATGACAAAATCCCAAAACCAGAGATGCTGATGTGTATGTGGAGAAAAGGGAACACTTCTACACTGCTGGTGGGAATGCACACTAATACATTCCTTTTGGAAGGATGTTTGGAGAGTACTTAGAGATCTAAAAATGGACTTGCTATTTGATCCTATAATTCCTTTACTAGGTATATACCCAGAAGACCAAAAATCACATTATAACAGAGACATCTGTACCAGAATGTTCACTGCAGCCCAATTCATAATTGCTAAGTTGTAGAAGAAGCCCAAGTGCCCATCAACCCATGAATGGATTAATAAATTGTGGTATGTGTACACCATGGAATATTATGCAGCCTTAAAGAAAGACAGAGACTTTACCTCTTTCATGTTTACATGGATGGAGCTAGAACATATTCTTCTTGGCAAAGTAACTCAAGAATGGAAGAAAAAGTATCCAATGTACTCAGCCCTACTATGAAGCTAATTTAAAGGTTTCATATGAAAGCACTTTCTATTTCTATATCATTATCTCATTAATTCTTTCAGCATCTCTAGTGAGGCAGGTGGCATTATTACAACTAAAAATTCACTTGTACAGACTTTGT
>CAUYRH010062367.1:0-14200 GCA_963574655.1 Perodicticus potto
TTGTGGCGGGCGCCTGTAGTCCCAGCTACTTGGGAGGCGGAGGCAGGAGACTCGCTTGTGCCCAGGAATTGGAGGTTGCTGTGAGCTGTGATGCCACAGCACTCTATCCAGGGTGACAGCTTGAGGCTCTGTCTCAAAAAAAAATAAAAATAAAAAAAAAAAAAAATAAATGTGGTCCCTACTTTCTGGGAGTTTATAGTCTGATTAGGAGACCAACATAAAACATAAATAAATATATGGAAATGAGTTTATTTTCTGATCACTCTGGAAAAAACTATTGTAATATACCTTCTATGTTCCAGGAGACTGGAAACTTTCCTTTGAATCTTATTGTAAGCATCATAGGACTTGAATATATAATATATATTGAATATATAATATAGAATTTTAAGTACACACTTGCTCTTTCTTATTTCACTTAACTCTGACAGAGTTTTGAAAAGAATCTTACTCCAGAAGAACGCTTTTCCCCTTTGGATCTTTTAAACAAAATTCAAGAACAAAATGAAGAACTTGGACTGATAATTGATTTAACATACACTCAACGCTATTATAAACCAGAGGTAAATGGAACCCTTAATTGAAAAGAACTTTCTTTATTCTGATACTAAAATATTTGTAGATTATGATCTGTGCTAATGTGAAGGCTGGTCTTCTTTCATGGCTAACAAGTTTAAAAGGGAACCAAATAGTTTCCTTTTAATTGCTGTTTCAAAATGAGGTTGAAGGCTTGGGTGCCTGTGGCTCAGTGGCTAGGGCACCAGCCCCATACACTGGAGCTGGCAGGTTCAAAGCCAGCCCAGGCCTGCCAAACATTAATGACAACTACAACAGAAAAAAAGCTGGGCATTGTGGCGGGCTGTATTCCCAGCTATTTGGGAGGTTGAGGCAAGAGAATCAGTTAAGCCCAAAAGTTTGAGGTTGCTGTGAGCTGTGACGCCATGGCACTCTACCAAGACTGACATAGTAATAAGACTCTGCCTCAAAAAAAAAAAACAACAAAATGAGGTTGAAGATGTGAATTGAACTATAATACAGTAGAGCCTACATAGCTGAGCACCTCCCTACATTGACCACTTCCTTAAGTCGACCTGATTTTCATAGACCAGACATGCACCACATGTACGTATTTGCACAGTAGGTCTAGTTCCTTACGTTGATATAATTAAAATATCACTTAAGGAATAAACTTTTATTCCTTAATGCCTTTTAATACCAAACGATCTAGTCAGTGTTCAAATTTGTAGTTATCTCCTATAAAATTGTCACTTTGCAATTTGTCGTTAGGTCTCTTAAGTCCAATTATATCTATAGGTTCCCCTCTATGTTTCACTTTGTTTTCCCCTTGAATTTTATGTTTTGAAGAAACTAGAAAAAGCTGGGCATGGTGGCTCATGGGAGGCCAAGGCAGATGGATTGCCTGAGCTCATGGGTTCAAGACCAGCCTGAGCCAGAGTGAGATACTGTCTCTAAAAATAGCCGGGCGTTGTGGCGAGCGCCTGTAGTCCCAGCTACTCAGGAGGCTGAGGCAAGAGAATTGCATGAGCCCAGGAGTTTGAGGTTGCTGTGAGCTATGACGCCATAGCACTCTACCAAGGGTGATAAAGTGGGGCTCTGTCTCAAAAAGAAAAAAAAAAAAAAGGCTGGGTACAGTGGCTCACGCTTGTAATCCTAGCCCTCTGGGAGGCTAAGATGGGTAGATTGCTTGAGCTCACAAGTTCGAGACCAGCCTGAGCAAAAGTGAGACCCTGTCTCTACTAAAAATAGGAAAACTGAGGAAGGAGGATTGCTTGAGCGCGAGTTGGAGATTGCTGTGAACTATGACACCATGGCACTATACCCAGGGCAACAGCTAGGTATATTTCTATAAAATTTTCCCACATTAACTATTCGGCTGATCAGTTATGCAGGCATGATTCTTTTCTTTTACTTTACATTTTTCAAAATGATTTAGTTAAGGCCAGGCACGGTGGCTCACGCCTGTAATCCTGGCACTCTGGGAGGCCTACGTGGGTGGATTGCCTGAGCTCATGGGTTCAGTACCTGCCTGAACAAGAGCAAGACCTTGTCTCTAAAAAATAGCTGGGCGTTGTGGCAGGTGCCTGTAGTCCCAGCTACTTGGGAGGTTGAGGCAAGAGAATCACTTGAGCCCAAGAGTTTGAGGTTGCTGTGAGCTATGATGCTATGGCACTGTACCAAGGGTGATGAAGTGAGACTCTGTCTCAAAAAGAAAAAAAAAAAGATTTGGTTTACTAATATCCTCCAGTTAAATTAGATTTAATTTAACTTACTTCTGTTTTGTACATTATGAATTCATTACAGTTCTCATTGAGGCACAAATTGAGGCCCTGTCTTTGGAAAATTGGAGATTCTTTTCTTGTAAATCATTTTGACACAACCCTAATAATCTTTGATCACTTTTTGGCTTTTTATATGAAAACAAGTTCCAGTGTTATCTTGTACATTTCCTGCCTCACCTTGGGCTCAGCCATTCTTCCAAGGAGCTTTGGTTCCTTTTAGTGATAATGGTATTTAGAGGTTGTAATCTGAGTGCTAGAGGTTTTCATTGCTACTAGACTAATGTTTCTAGGCTTTTTTTTTTTTTTGTGGACAATGCTAGGGACTATCACTGTAGTGTAAAATACATTATACTGATACTTTGCTATTTATACTCAGATTTTAAGGATTTTCACTCAACCTCTTCTGTATCGACTTTCCTCTCTCCCAAAGAACACCAGTCCTCAACTGTGCCTAGAATTCCCTCTGTCTCACAAATCAAACCAAGTTCTTCTGACTCTCTTCTACTCTTCTACTTCAAACATGGCTGCTTTATCAAGACACTGATCCTTGAAATGTAAAATATTGCTAGAACTATTTATATAATTTTTATTTATACATGCATTTGTTCACATGGAATTTGCATTCACTTTAGTATCCCTATTGACTATCTGTTCTGTAGTTTTATTGAAAATCAAGTGATACTTCCTGGTTGAAGCAGCTTTGGAAAAAATGGCTCTTTTATTAGAATTGCTGACATACTAAATTTATTATAATCTCTAGCTCTTCCAATTAATCTTTAATTCTTTCTCTACAATTGAAATAATATACATTTTTCATGGTTTTGCTTTATAGGATTTGCCAGAAACTATTCCTTACTTAAAAATTTTTACAGTTGGGCATCAGGTGCCTGATGATGACACTATTTTTAAATTCACATGTGCTGTTAATGGGTTTTTGAAAGAAAATAAAGATAATGGTGAGTTTTTGGTTTTTTTTTCTTATCTGAACTTTAGTGTATATTTTAAATGGGATTGGTGACATTGATATTTTTAACTGTTCTGATCTTAGGCCTGTTGTATTTGATGTTAAGGTGAAAATGTCCTATGGTGCTAACAGGGTATGGTTTTCCTTTTGTTGGTCACAAATCATTTAATTTACTTCGGAAAGTAATTTTAGTGAGAAATATGAACTGAACTAGCTCACACATCTCTTTTAAAAAATTTTGAATGGAGGCTGGGTACATTAGCTCACCAAGCACTCTGTAATCCTAGCACTCTGGGGAGTGCCCAGGTGGGTAGATCCCTAGAGCTCAGGAGTTCAAGGCCAGCCTGAGCAAGAGTGAGACCTCATCTCTACTAAAAATAGAAGAATTAGCTAGGTTTCCTGGTGGGTACTTGTATCCCAGTTACTTGGGAGGCGGCAAGAGGATCACTCAAATCCAGGAGTTTGAGGTTGCTGTGCACTAGGCTGATGCCACCACACTCTAGGCTGGGCAACAGAATAAGACTCTGTCTCAAAAAAAAGATTCATTTGAATGGAAAATATAAGATTAAAATATTCTCTTTGCTTTATGTATTGGTTAAGAGATAAGAAGTGGAAGAAAAGGTTAAAAATCTCAGGATCTTAGAGTTATGTAAAAGACACAACAAAAGGCAAAGATTGGGAGTTAGACCCCTAGAAGCAAAAGAAAAAAGAGTGAACCATGGAAATTGACTCTTTTTGATAAGTATTTAAGATATTTCTGCTGTTTTTCTGCTTTGAGTACAGGCGAGTAAGGAAATTACCACTTCTTACTCTTCAAACAAGAAGAACTTAAGTCAAAGACTGGTGCTTTCTTGTTCCTGCTTTTAGATCTGCCTTACTCCGTTGAAAATAGATCTTAATAGCTTCTGAATTTTAAGGATCTGGTTGTCTTTTTCTGGCATCTGCCTATCAGAAAGAACATGATATTTGCTAAATTTTAAGACTGAAGAAGCTTTTCTCTTTGAAAAGCCACTGACACCCATAGGACAAAGGTTTCATTTTGCCTGCTTTCTAAATTTAGCTTCAGGAGTGCATACTTTATTTCTTAACTCTGACAGATAGGGAATATTTCCTTTTTAAACATATAACGGAGTAGTAGAGAAAGAACAGAGATAGAGGTGAGAAGATAGGGGATGAAGATGAGAGGGAGAAACTGCATCAAAGGGTTTGAAGATAAATTTTAAAACTAACTTGTTCAGGTACTTAGTGTAGGCATTTGCATTTTAATTATGTTAATCCTTGTTCACAGATCTACCCCTATACTTTAACTTTAAACTTGAGAAGTTTGGTTTTGCCTGTGATAATCACAACATCTACAGAGGAAGGAAATCATGTTTGCATAAGCTGTAGTCACAGAAATATTATCACTTTTTTTTTTTTTTTGCAGTTTTTGGCTGGAACTGGGTTTGAACCCGCCACCTCTGGTATATGGGGCCAGGGCCCTACTCCTTTGAGCCACAGGTGCCACCGAGAAATATTACTTCTTAAGATGTGAGGGTATAGCTGCTGTCTTACTTGGCCTACTTGGTAGGCATCCTCAGCTACTTCCAAGCTTTCTTGTATGAAATGGTTATACAGTGTTTCATCTATTCTGTAAGGGCTAGGAGGTCCTTGAGAGTATGTGAGAACACATTTTAAAATCTTAGCTGTTTATATGTTACACCAGGTGTGGTCAGTTGGATAGTCTGAACCACATGTGAGTCCCATGCTGACTATGTCTTGTGTTTGCTACAATAGCAGTCTTGGGACCTTGTTCAGAATCAGTTTTGGCCACCTCTGCTATTAGCCCTTCTCACAGATACCAGGCTCACTGATAAAAGAGAAGGACTTTGTATTCTCCAATCCCTAGAACTAGTAGAGACTCAGAAAATAAATTGATTCAGTAACCACTAAGATCCTTTTAGCTTTACTGTTAGGGCATAGGAAGGAATGCAGAGGTGAATAACCCTCTTTGTTCTTCAGAAACTTATGGTTATCTAGAAAAATAAACATGTAGTACATGTGGCTTAGGATATGAATTAATTATAGACAAAAAAAGATAGTATGTTAATTATAACAAAGGAATAAAGTACAGTGAGAATATTAGAAGAGGCTTGGCGCCCGTAACGCAGTGGTTACATCACCAACCACATGCACTGAGGTTGGCGGGTTCAAACCTGGTCGGGGCCAGCTAAAACAATGACAACTGCAACAAAAAAATAGCCCGGCATTGTGGCGGGCGCCTATAGTCCCAGCTATTTGGGAGGCTGAGGCAAGAGAATCATTTAAGCCCAAGAGTTTGAGTTTGCTGTGAGCTGTGACACCACAGCACTCTACCAAGGGTGACAGAGAGAGACTCTGTCTCAAAAACAAACAAACAAAGAAAAAATTTTAGAAGAGAGGTTGAGGAAAGCCTAACTGAGGAGACAGCATTTGAGCTGGGCTAGGGAGAATTTTACCAGAAGGAAGGAAGGACAGTCTAATTTTGGGGACTAAGTACAAAAGGCACAGGGCTTGAAGCCATGGAAAGGCACCCTCTTATGTGACTAGAAGGTAGGGTGAAAGGAATGGAGAACACAGGTTCCTTTTCAACAAACATATAACCTACTGTGTTGAAGGTACTGTGACAGAAAGTGATGATAGAATAGTCTTTGCCTTTATATACTTTATATTCTGTTTGGGAATAGATACATACGCAAATAAATATACTGAATGTAGATGCTAATAACTGCTTTGGAGAGAAACAAGAAACAGGATGAAGCATGAGGGAAGAGGTGGGTGATCAGGGAAGGCCTTGCTAATAAGATGTCATTTGAGGCTAGGCACGGTAACTCACTCCTGTAATTTTAGCACTTTGGGAGGCTGTGGTGGGAGGGTTGGTTGAGGCCAGGAGTTTGAGACTAGCCTGAGCAAGAGTGAACCCATCTCTGCAAAAAATAGGAAATCAGCCAGATGAGTTAGTACATGCTTGTAGTCCCAGCTACTTAGGAGGCTGAGGCAGGAGGATCACTTGAGCCCAGAAGATTGAGATTTAGTGAGCTGTGGTGGTGCACTCTAGCCCAGTAGCAGAGTGAGACTCTGTCTCAAGAACACCACTCCCTACTCCCCGCCCCCAGACAGATGTCATTTGAGCAGACCTCAAAGGAAGTGAGGAAGCAAGCTGTTGTATGTCTGGGAGAGGAGTATTCTAAGGCAGAGGAAATAGAAGGTTGCAGAGTCCCTGAAGCATAATTGTGCTTGGCAGTTTGGAGGAGTGGTAAGGAGGCCAGTGTGGGTGGAGTGGAGTGAGTGAGGGTCAGAGCAGTAGAAAATAGGATCAGGGAGGTTGGAGGTGGGCAGGAGAGAAACAGTTGATATCGTTCTTATAAATCATAGTTAGGATCATTGTAGACTTACACTGTAGTTGGAAAGACAGATTAATATCCATATATAAAGGATTCTATATGCCATGCTAAGAAGCTTGAAGATTTTTTAAATTTCAGGTTAACCTGAGGGTACGAACAATTAGGTTACAGTGTTTGCATTTGATAATAAGGTCCCTGTTTTAGTCATGAAGTTTGAATTTTTTTTTTTTTTTTTGCAGTTTTTGGCCAGGGCTGGGTTTGAACCTACCACCTCCGGTATATGGGGCTGGCGCCCTACTCCTTTGAGCCACAGGCGCCGCCCTGAATTTTTCTTTTTTTTTTTGAGACAGAGCCTCAAGCTGTCACCCTGGATAGAGTGCTATGGCATCACAGTTCACAGCAATCTCCAATTCCTAGGCTCAAGCGAGTCTCCTGCCTCCGCCTCCCAAGTAGCTGGGACTAAAGGCACCCGCCACAATGCCCGGCCATTTTTTGGTTGCAGCTGTCATTGTTGTTTGGTGGGCCCGGGCTGGATTCGAACCCGTCAGCTCAGGTGTACATGGCCTTAGCCCGTTGAGCCACAGGCGCTGAGCCAAAGTTTGAATATTTTTAAGGAAAAGAGCAACCAAGCCAAACTGATGTTTTAGAAAGATAACATCTTCGACAACAGAGCTAGACCCTGTCTAAAATTTACAAAAGAAAAAATGATAAGGCTGGGCAAGATTGGCTCATGCCTGTAATCTAGCACTCTGGGAGGCCAAATGCTCAAGGGAAGACCTCTTGAGTTAAGAGTTCTAGACCAACCTGTCTCTCCTAAAAATAGAGAAATTAACCAGGCGTTGTGGCAGCCACCAATTGTCCCAGCTTCTTGGGAGGCTGAGGCAGGAGGATCGCTTGAACCCAGGAGTTTGAGGTTGCTGGGAGCTAGCTGGGAGCTAGGCTGAGGTCATGATACTCTAGCATGGTACAACTCAGTGACTCTATCTCAAAAAAAAAAAAAAAAAAAAAAAGGAAGGAGGAAGGGAATATCTTCATATAGAGGAGCAACTGAGATAGAAGAGATTGAATCAGGGAGGTGACTTTGTTGTGATTGATGCAGGCAACACCTAGTCATAGACACAGATTTTGAAAAGAAAAACTATACATTGTTGTTTTTTATTCCTCATATATATTTTTTTAAATGATGGACTAAGAAATGTGATAGCACAATGGGAAGAATCTTAGACTTGATTCTAGTCTTTGTTCTGTTTGCCTGCTGTGTTATTTTGGTTTACATCTTCAAGTCTTGCCTTGCCATTATAAAATGTGAATAGTGCTGTTTACCTGAGTACTTCTCAGGGCACATAGACCTGTGGCAGGTGGGGAGCGCCAGGGTAGAGAAGAAATGGAAGGAAGCACTTTGGAACTCACGAGTACTACAAAGACTGTTCTTTTTAGTGTTCTATATCAAAAGTGAAGGCATTCTACTCGTTTCATTAAGAAACAAATTTCATTCTTCTCATAGCTTGTTGTCATTTTCACTCCATTTGTCTATAATTAAATCAGTTAATGATGGGTAGTGTACATTAAGACAAATGGATTTGTCGCAATGCAGTTTAGCTCATAGTACTCATTAGGACTTCTGCAATTTACATCATTCATTCGGAAGTGGGACAATGTAAAGTTTACCAGAGACATTGAGTTTTGGCTTTCTGTTGGATGATTTTTTTATAGCATATTGAAAAAAAAAACACACTTCTCTTTGGAGTTATTCCTTTTTGGGGAGTATGTGTAGTAATGTAACTTTTTAGTGTTACTCTTCAGAAAAATATATAACTTATTTTTAATATATGTAATCAGTTATTTAACTCTATATTTCCTGTTTTATAGACAAGCTTATTGGTGTCCACTGTACTCATGGTTTAAACAGGACTGGCTACCTAATCTGTAGGTAAGTTGCCAACCTCAGAGGCAGACCATTTTTAGCCTGTTTTTGTAATGGTGAAGTAAGCTTGTTGCAAAAAATACAGTTGGTATAGAAATGTATGAAGTAGAAAGCTACCATGCCTTCAAACCAGAGATGACCACCATTAATAATTTAGTATATGTTTTTTCAAAGTTTACAAATACAGATAGAAGCATGTATTTGTAATTTAATGGTTAATGTGTGATGGACATCTTTCTATGAAAATACTTGGAAACTGCATTCTTTCTATAAGGTTGCATAGTTTCTTTGCATATTGATGAACATTAAAGTCAGAAGTTTTTGATACTATAAAACATTGAAATAGTGAACATTTCTTTATGAACACCTTTGAATACATATGTCATTGTCCTGGAGATAATTTAACTCAGTGGGATTTCTGAATCAAATAGTATGCTCCTTATTCCTTTTATGGATGTTGCCACACTGTACCAATTTATGTTTGTTCATTTGAAAATATTTATTGAGCATCTATATGTGTAGGCGCTGTGCTGTGTGCTAGCAAAGAGACTTCACCCACCCCTTGTGAATCCTAATAACAGTGTAGGGAGGGAATAGATACTAAAGCATCACACATGTATGTAGAATTACAAATCTGACAAGTGCTAAGGAAGAGAGGGACATGGTTTAATGAGCATGTATGATAGGGAAGATTTGACCTCATCAAGAATGTGACAGGTTTCTGTGGGGAGATTGAGCAAATATCTGAAATATGAGTAAGTATTAACCATTGTGGAGAGAATTCTGAACATACAGAACAGCAGCAACCCTGTAACAGGAGAACAGACTGTGTTGGAGGAATTGGCCAGCAATGCTGGCCCTGGGGGAGGTATGGCATTAAAATGGAGCTGGAAGTAGGGGCAGGAGCTAGATCATGCAGAGCTGTGTTTAAGGTTTTAGTCTTAAGAGCACTAGAAAAACGAATGAACTTTTTTTATCGGGGGTCACCATAGGAAACATTAAATTTGCATTTTTAGCCTATCATTTTCCTACTGTGTGGAAAATACACTGCAGAGGGAAAGAGGTAGAAGCAAGGAAACAAGTCAGGAGACATTTGTAGAAATTGAGCCATAATGGTGGATTGTATCAGGGTGTGGTCATTTTGGTGGAATGATATAGACATATTCTAGAGACATTTAGGTAATATCATTGTTAAGAGTTGGTGGTGGATTGAAGGTGAGAAT
The DNA here is from genome assembly GCA_963574655.1 of Perodicticus potto. Classification (NCBI taxonomy): domain Eukaryota; kingdom Metazoa; phylum Chordata; class Mammalia; order Primates; family Lorisidae; genus Perodicticus; species Perodicticus potto. Next base: position 9,774 of record CAUYRH010062367.1, read on the forward strand.
AAGGAAGAAGTGGCTGAGGGTGATGGTGACTGACCCACACTTGGTTACACAGTATTTTTTAGATGTAATGTTAATATTTTTCTCAATTTTCTTCTGGTTGTTGGTTTCTGATAAATATTTTGTCATATTAAGGACATCTCCTTCTGTTTTTAGTGTATAAAGCATTTTGGTTAAAAATGACTTGAATTTTATCAGATACCTTTAACACCCAGCAGTTTGGTCCTATACTTTCTTTCCTTTCCTTTATCCGTCAAATTATATTAATGTAAATAATTAGATTAATAGATTTTCTAAAGTTGGGTCATCCATTCTTGAAATAAAGTCTTTTTGTGGTCATAGTGTATCATTCTTTAATAATTGTTGGATTAGATGTGATATTTTCATAGGATTTTTGTATCTACACTTATAAGTGAAACTGGACCTTTTTGGAGAAAACTTGATTTTTTTTTCTTTTTGAATATATAAATGACCCAAATTATGTTGTTTTGTTAGATATTTGATTGATGTAGAAGGCATGAGGCCAGATGATGCAATTGAATGTAAGTATGAGGGTTGTCACTATTTTTTCCTTTTTACGAAAGTTAAAGATGGAAATGTAGATGAATTTCTCAAATTTTGGGAAAAAAAGTTTGTAATTTGTTTTTATATATGATAGTCTTACCAAAAGATAATAAAGAGATATATATGGAAGTAGTCAGATGTAACAGCCTGAATAATTTAGTCAGTGAATTTCAGCTTTGATTTTCTTTCTCTGGGAAAAACTTACTTTTTTGTACGGTTATTTCTAACAGTTCTTCTACTCCTCAGTATTCAATAGGTGCCGGGGACACTGCTTAGAAAGACAGAACTACATTGAAGACCTTCAGAATGGTCCTATAAGAAAGTAAGTCTTGTATTTTATATGTGAGATTGTGGTTTGGAGAGCTCTCTTTTTAAATTTTTTTCTTCTTTTCTTTTTTTTTTTTTTGAGACAGTCTCACTTTGCTGTTGGTAGAATGCTGTGGCATAAAAGTTCACAGCAGCCTCAAACTCTTGGACTCAAGCATTTCTCTTGCTGAGCCTCCTGCGTAGCTGAGACTATTGGCGCCTGCTACAACACCTGAGTATTTTTTTAGAGACAGGGTCTCATTCTGGTTCAGGTTGGTCTCAAACTCCTGAGCTCAAGTAGTCCACTTGCCTCAGCCTCCCAGAATGCTAGGATTATAGGCGTGAGCCACCATGCCCAGCCTCTTTTTAAAAAATTTTAATTTATAATTATTATGGTTATGTAATAGTGGTATATATTTATAGGGTACCTGTGATGTTTTGATAGAAACCTACAGTTGTGTATTAATCAAATAAGGGTAATTGGGATATCTATCACCACCAGCATTTATCATTTCTTTGTTTTAGTACACTCCATTCCATCTTTTAGTTATTTTAAAGTATGGCATAACTTACTATAAACTGTAGGCACTTTGTTGTGCTGTCAAATATTGTTCATTTCTCCTATCTAACTCTATTTTTGTATGCATTAACCAGCTCTGCTTCATCTCTGCTACCCTTCCCAGCCTCTGGTAACATCATTCTGTGTCTCCACGAGATCAATTATTTTAATGTATAGCTCTCTCATATGAGTGAGAATATCTCAGATTTATCTTTTTGTGTGTTGGTTTATTTTACTTAACATATATTCTCCAGTTCCATCAATGTTGTTGCAAATGATAGGATTTTACTCTATTTTATGGTTGAATAATATTCTATTGTGTATATGCACCATATTTTCTTTATCTACTCATTCACTGATGGACACTTAGGTTGATTCCAAATCTTGGCTATTATTAATATGGCTGCAATAAACATTGGAGTACAGGTAATATTTTTGTTATACTGATTTCCTTTTTTGTTTGTTTGTTTGTTGAGAGAGAGTCTCATTCTCTTGCCCTGGGTAGAATGCTATGCTGTCATAGCTCACAGCAACCTCATACTTTTGGGCTCAAGAGAACCTCTTGCCTCAGCCTCCTGAGTAGCTGGGACTACAGGTGCCCACTACAACGCCTGCTAGTTTTTCTATTTTTTTTTTTCTTTGAGGCAGCGTTTTACTATGTCGCCCTCGATAGAGTGCTATGGCATCACAGCTCACAGCAACCTCAAACTCTTGGGCTTAAGCAATTCTCTTACCTCAGCCTCCCAAGCAGCTGGGACTACAGGCGCCTGCTACAAAGCCCAACTCTTTTTTTTGTTGCAGTTGTCATTGTTGTTTAGCAGGCCCGGGCCAGGCTCGAACCTGCCACCTTTGGTGTATGTGGCCGGCACCTTACTCACTGAGCTGTGGGCACTGAGCCAGTTTTTCTATTTTTAGTAGAGACAGTCTCACTCTTGTTCAGGCTGGTCTCAAACTCACCTCAGCCTCCCAGAGTGCTAAGATTATAGGTGTGAGCTAGTGCGTCCAGCCTCTTTCTTTTAGATACATAGCTAGCAGTGGGATTGCTGGGTCATATGATAGTTCTGTTTTTGAGGAGCTTCATACTTTTCTCCATAGTGGTTGCCCAAATTTATATTCCCACCAACAGTATATGAAGGTTCCCCTTTCTCTACATCCTTGCTAATATTCATTGCCTGTCTTTTTCATAAAAGCCCTTTTAGGGCGGCCCCTGTGGCTCAGTGAGTAGGGTGCCGGCTCCATATACCAAGGGTGGTGGGTTCGAACCTGGCCCCAGCCAAAATGCAACAATAAAATAGCCAGGGCTCTGTGCCTGTGGCTCAGGCGGCTAAGGTGCCAACCACATATACCTGAGCTGGCAGGTTCGAATCTAGCCTGGCCTGCCAAACAGCAATGATGGCTGCAACCAAAATATAGCTGGGTGTTGTGGTGGGTATCTGTAGTCCCAGCTACTTGGGAGGTGGAGGCAGGAGAATCGCTTGAGTCCAGGGGTTTGAGGTTGCTGTGAGCTGTGATGCCACAGCACTCTACCCAGGGTGACAGCTTGAGGCTCTGTCTCAAAAAAAAAAAAAATAGCCGGACATTGTGGTGGGTGCCTGTAGTCCCAGCTACTCGGGAGGCTGAGGCAAGAGAATCACCTAAGCCCAAGAGCTGGAGGTTGCTGTCAGCTGTGATGCCACGGCAATCTACTGAGGGTGACAAACTGAGACTCTGTCTCTAAAAAAAAAAAAGCCATTTTAACTGGGGTGAGATACCTCATTGTAATTTTGATTTGTATTGCTCTGGTAACTAATGATGTTGAGCATTTTTTAATATACCTTTGGCTAGTTGTATGTATTCTTTAATTGAATTTTTGTGTGTGTGTATGGCTTCTTTTGAGAAATGTCTATTCAGATCTTTTGCCCATTTTAAATAAGATTATATGAGTGTTTCCTATTGATTTGTTTGAGCTTCTTATTCAAGTTATTAATCTCTTATCAGATGGGTAATTTCTCACATTCTGTGGGTTCTCTCTTAATTTTGTTGATTCTTTCCTTTGCTTTGCGGAAAGTTTTTAGCTTATCATCATAGGAAGGAAGATTTCTTTTTATATAATATTTTTTTATTTCTTGCTTTTTAAAAAGCTAAATTTATTCAAATTAAATGGCAGTCTTTTATTAAGAGATTCTGTTCTTTCTGACTTTTGAGGTGCTAAAATATATTTTCTCTTGCATAATGATAATGATAGCATATGGTAGTTTGGTTGTTTTTTTTTTTTTCCTGTTTTTGTTTTAATGTCCTTAGCTGGCAAAAATAAAAGCCAGAAACACTTAAATGTCCCAATTAAAAACAGCTTTTTTTTGTTTTTACAAATTTAATGGTACTAGGAACCATAGCTTAGGTAAAAGCCAACCTTCTGTGTTGCATATGTCACAGTACTGAATTCTTTCATGGTGATTTCCCTATACAAATTCTGTAGCAGGATAAAAATCTTAATTTATATTAAACCAGTGTAAATAGGGCCTTAATTTCAAGCAGCAAAGAAATACATTTTCATTCAATGCCATGGCTATATTCTTTTTATACAATTTAAGTTGCATTTATTCATTCTTCTGGTAGTCTGTGTATTTGCTAGGAAAAGCTAAACCAATAGTAATGGGAGAAGGAAGAGATTTTTACTTTCATATGTCAGAATATGTCAGTAAATTGCTAAATTTTGAAACCAGTAATATTTTTTTTTTTTTTGAGACAGAGCCTCAAGCTGTTGCCCTGGGTAGAGTGCAGTGGCATCACAGCTCACAGCAACCTCCAATTCCTGGGCTCAAGCGAGTCTCCTGCCTCTGCCTCCCAAATAGCTGGGACTAGAGGCGCCCGCCACAACACCTGGCCATTTTTTGGTTGCAGCCATCATTGTTGTTTGGCGGGCCCAGGCTGGATTCGAACCCGCCAGCTCAGGTGTACGTGGCTGGCGCCTTAGCCCGTTGAGCCACAGGCGCCGAGCCTGAAACCAGTAATATTGTTTGGA
>CAUYRH010062368.1:0-31681 GCA_963574655.1 Perodicticus potto
GGCTTTTTAATTTGTTGATTTCCTCCCACACATACAATTACTTTATTAAAAAAAAAAAAAAAAAAAAAAAAAAAAGCAGAAAAGCCTTCTGATACTACAAAGGTCATGCTGTAAGACTTGAAGCTATCAAACAACAATACAATTTTTTCAGCAAATAATCAGTGAGTGTGCCCTCTTACTGTTTTTCTTTAATATAAATGAACACAAGAATGATAGCTAGGTGATAAAGGGATTAATATGTGAACGGCAATTTCAGACTGTGAACTTATTTCAGGCAACGTGCCACAGGTATCTAAGTTATCATGTTTTGTACAAATGCACACCTCAGCGCTGATATCGACTGCTTCACATTATGTGAGCACAACAACTTGATTAAGTAAATTGCTGAACAAGGTTTTACATGCAGTTTGTTCAAATTTACAAAGCAAATCTTTTGATCTTTGCCCTGAATTCCCTATTAAAGTTTTTTAAAAATTTAGATGTAACATTATTATTTTTTTCTTACCTTTCTCTAATATTTGATTTCATTTTCTAATTTCCACTATTACTCATTAAGGACATTCCAATAGTAGTGCCATTTTAATTTTCATATCAGTAAATTTCAGTGTTTTCTTTTCTGTTCTTTCACAGAGGCTTTTTTTTTTTTTTTCATCTATATCCAAAAAAGAGAACACTTTGCACTATGTATTATTTTTATAGACTTTCATTCCAGCTAATTCTTGACAGGAAAATATTATGCTCTGAACATCAATCTAGGAAGCTTTACATTGCTGGTTTTATTGCTATATTTCAAGCCTTAATTTTCATCAACTTAATACATAAGTTTCTATACTTCTGAATCATAAGACTTACACTATTATTGCTTATATCATAAAATATGGACCATTATCTCTTTGTCTGAGACCTGAAGCATATTCTTCTGAAATGGAATTTACTTCCAAATGATTCAAGAGCAATTTAAAATGAATGACTGCAGAGCTAATTTTATCTGCGTTTGGCTACCCATCCATCAGAGAGATAATTCATGATATATTATAACAAAGGCAGCTGGAATTAACTATTTGAATGAGACTCCAGCTTATTTTTAATATTTTGATTAAAATATCCTTTGAAAGACAAAGACTATGGCCTACATTTCAAGCAACATATTAATGGAGTCATCATTTAAATTCATGCCATTGAATACATAATGCTGTCCATGTAGTGCACAATTTGGAAGTACTGAATAATTTGAAACTTTAAAAATAATTTATTTTTTCTTTTAAAGAAGTACTTGTCAAGTCATGCCTGTATATTATTAATAGTGCTATAAAGTAAACATGCTGTCTGACATGCACCTCTAAACACAGGTGCCCCCTTCTGCCCCGAATTAGTCTTCATGGTCTCTGACCTCGACTAATATGAAATCCTCCTGAGTGTTTTCCTGCCTGCTGTCCACCTCTGACTTGCAGACCATACTGTGCTCTTAGAAGGAATTTCCAAAAGTATATTCCTTCCCTTCAAATAATTAACAATTATAACATAATGTTTTGTTGTAAATGAAACATCCTTTTGCTTATCGGATTGCCAAAATAAATCTAATGATTGATAAGGAGTTGAGGAAATGTGCATTTGCATATCCTGCCTGGAGTGTAAATGCCTAGAACAGTAGAGAGAATTTGATGATGTAAATAAACATTCAATCTCTGCACACCTCCAACTAGGCTATCCTGCTTCTGAGAGTCCACATTACAGACAAACTGACATTAAAATGTAGACACGTATGTACTCCAACATGTTCACTACAGTATGGTTTATTTAAAAAAAAAAAGATTATATTACAAAAAAAGGCAGCTGGTGTTAGTTATTTACATGAGACTGAGAACAACTGACCACAAATGAGGAATGATTAAACAATTTCTGAAATATCCAATAAAAAGTACCCTGGTCAATGAAAATGAAAAGGCAGATTCCTTGGTGTTGACCTAGAAGGACCTCCATTATCAAAACTTGCCAATAAAGCAAGTTTTGGGCCAGTTTGTATAGAATTTGAAAGAAAATGTGTATATATAGAAGTTTATAACAGAAATTGTTCTATTATTCTGGTTACATAATTACCATCCATGTTAATAATTAATTTATAATTCATTAGTGCTTGATTTTCACTTTAAAGTACTTAATTTTAGGATGTCAGGAAGGTTTGTTAATATATGGAATGCCTTACATAGGGGATTAAGGAAAAATGCTGCCATTTTCTTAGTCTCTATTAATGGTTAGAAGGACAAATCCTGTACTATTACCTTAGAAATTGAAGTATAAAAAATGATTATGCAGAAGAATACTACAAAATTTAAACAATTAGTGAGAAATAAGTAACACAACATAAAGTTAAGGCTAAGCCCTACTAGCTAACTAATAGAGATTTGTAGTATAGAAGAAACAATCAAACAACCCCATTAAAATGTGGGGGGGAAAAGATAAACAGAAACTTTTCAAATGAACAAATACTAATAGCCAGCAAGCTTGGGAAACAATGCTCAAAATATGTATCATTAAGGAAATACAAATCACAGTGAGGTATTTTCTTTAATTAGTAGAAAAATTGCTATTTAAAAAGCCCGCAAATAACAGATGCTGGCATGGATGCAGAATAATGAACTCTTATCACTGTTGATGGGACTGCAAAGTAGTGCAACCTCTATGGAAAATTGTATAGAGACACCGCAGAGAACTTAAAGTAGACCTTCTGTTTGATTTAGCAATCCCACTGATGGTTATATACGCAAAGGAAAAAGACCATTTTATGAAAAGGACACATGCACTCCAATGTTTATAGCAGCACAATTCATAATCACAAAGATGCGGAAACAACCCAAATGCCCACCAATACATGAATGGATTAATAAAATACAGCATATGCATACTATGGAGTATTACTCATAAAAAATGATGCACTAATGTCTTTTTGGACAACTGGAAGGAACTGGAAACCATTCGTCTGAGTGAAACATCACAAGAATGGGGAAACAAACACATGTGCTCGATATCAAATTGGAACGAATTGATCCAATACCAAATTGGAACTAAATGCACACCTGTAAGTAAATCTCAGTGAAAAATCAAGCTGGGGGAGGGTGGAGGACGGGCTGGCAAATTCACACCTGCTCAAACAGTGCACGCTATCTGGGTGAAGGGCACACTTACGTGTCTAACTTTGACCCAATCTGCCCAAAAACAAAGCTTGTGAACAAAATAGGTTTACCCTAACATTCTGAAATAAAAAATAAAAATAAACAAAAATGTAAAAAAATAAAAAAGAATCTCATGAAGATTTTTAAATTCCATATTATAATATATTCTCATGATGCACATTGATCTCTAGCCTGGAAAACTCTCTGTGATGGTAAATTTTATGTGTCTGCTTAGCCCAAGTTCCCAACTATTGTTGTTCAATCAAACATTAATCGAAAGGTATTTTGTAGATGTGATTAAGTACGCAACTAGTGACCTTAACAAAGGAACATTCTACTAGAAAATATGGGATGTACAATGATGTCAACTGAAGTCCTTAGAGCAGAGCTACATCTACATTAGTGTTTGTATAACTGCCAGTCTGACACCATCAGATTGTCCCCCCAGCTTCATACCCACCCTCTGTCACAACTCTTACATAATCCTCTGATCTTCCCCTGGAGCCACCCACCCCAGCCTCCCCAGCTCTCTGCTCTCCTCCTATTCATGTTTCTTCTCTACTACACGCATGTTCAGAGGGTGAGGGGCAGTGTTATGGTACTTGTTTTGCATAACCCATGTCTGGTCCAATGCCTGGCAGAGATTTCAGGATTTTTTTTCTTTCAATTTGCACTTTTGTTCCCAAAGAGATTCTAAAGGATAAAATAGAAGTGCATAGGAATTATTATATTAATAAAAATCATGAGACTTTGGAAGAAATCCTTGTATAAGGTGCAATAGAAATATACATATTTAAAAATTGTTTCTTTAGTATGTATGTGGTCATAACAAAAGTTTTGAGATACTCAAAAGTCAGGAAACATAAAGTCCTTGTGGACATTAATAAGTGAAGCCCTCCCAGCAACACCATTAAGCCATGCTGGTTGAAACTTGCATGGGTGAGTTGAAAAGGATACTGCCAGCTGTGTTTCTTGGAAGTGCAATAATGGATCATAACACAGTCTGACTCAAAACTTTGGTAATGATCTATGTATAAGTATGCATATCCCACATTAAAAGATTATATCTTCTATATAAATCTTAATGCCATCTATCATAAGGTGTGCATAGCCTTGGAATAAATGTAGTCCCTCACTAAATAATTGAAGTTGAATCTGAAACATGTGAGTGGGAAATAAGATGATACCTCTGAATACAGTGCCCCTGGAACTTCTTGGCCTCATTTGACACTTGAATTCATTGCCCTACTCCTTCCTCTTTGAAACTTCCCCCTCTCTTAGGGACTGTACATTAGCACCACGTTGTTTCCCACATTACCTCTTTGACCTTTCTCTTTCTTCCCTGCTGCCTGAAAACAGTCAGATACTTACCAAGGTTTCTGTTTTAGTCTCTCCCTGGGGCATCTCATCCCAACAGTGGCTTCCATTGTCAGATCATGTCCCAAACACAAACTTCTACTCCATGATCCCCGCCTGCCCCTGCCCTGCTTCTTAAAACCCTTGGATTTCCATTGCATTGCCCATGAATGAAATCAGACTCCTTACTAAGGCTAAGAAGGGCTCACCTGATCAGATAACTGACGGCTTCTATGTCTCATTTTCAAGCCTCCTGGCCTGAGACCGACAGACTGATGCTTCTGTCTTTGAACACACCAAACTCCTTCCCACCCTGGACATTTACCCTTGCCCTTCTCTGCTCTAGGAAGGATATTTCCTCTCCTTTCTGCTAGTTAGGTTCTAGCTCAAGACATCTTCTGGATATCCTGGAGATCCATGACTACCCTATCTCAAGTCTATTTCTCTCTCCAAGAATACTTCACTCTATTGGACATCTTCTTATCACCTACCACTATCTAAAATTACCTTATTTATGAGTTAGCTGTTTCTTTCACCTCCCATATAACCTAGAGTTTTATGGGGTCAGAATTTTTTACCATTTTGTTTAATACCCAACAAAGTTTAACTTCCCTTTAAAACTAGCTCCTCCTTTTGGTTCAGTTCCTTATTTCTTACTATAAAGTCACCTAAAAGCTTAGGACTCTGTCCTCCCATCAGGTCCAATCCATTGCCAAGTACAGTGCATACCAAGCCAGCACCGTTTCACTCATCACTAGCTCCTATTCTCTTTTTCATCACCAGTACTTAAGGTGAGGTTCTTATCATTTTTATTTTTTGATGAATACAAGAGTTTTGATGCTGATTTGCCTTGCCCTGGAGACTTTTTTCTCTCAATTCCATCTACACCATATCCCTATATTAAACGTTCCCAATGAATATGGAATCATAATAGCTTTTGGTAGAAACTTCCAGCATTCCACATCATAGGACCAAAAGTTTACTTAATTTCTAGTTTATTTAACATATACTCCACCAAAGCCAAAGTTGGTGATTCTGTATTCCATAAATGCAGACTTTAAATTCTTTCGACTTCTATGTATTTATTCTGTTCATAGTCTCTTATTCCCTATTGACTCTTCAATGCCTATTTCAAGTCCATTCAAAAATCTATTCTTAATCTTCCCAGATAAAATCATTCCTTGCTATTCAACTGTAAAAATTCTTTAATGCAATTTGAGAGCCCAAATTACTTTTACTGCAGTCAGCTCTCCCATGCAATAAGCAGGCTCTAAAACTTTTTTCTCAGTTGAAGTGAACATACCTAAAAGTGAGGACTTATTTCAAGAACTATGAAAAAAACTACACAGATAGATTATGTATTACAATAACTTGAATGATCTGAATGTTATCTGTCTATGTCAAAAAATTGAATACAATTTTAAAGATAATGAAAAATTGTAAGCATATGCAAAATGATAAAACAAAGAACTCAAGGACCCACAACCCAGCTTCATGAAATTTCAATAACATGCCAATTTGGTTTCACACAAAAAATGTTTTTCTTAAAAATTCAGAACTCATAAGTAAGGAAAACTGATATGAGATATCAGAGTGGTGAAGTAGACAAAAGTGAGAATAAGAATTAAATGTATAATGTTGCAAAATATGTAAAGAAACTAGAAATATGCTGAATATAAGAATACTTAATTTAGTTTTTTTAAAAAAATACTAGGTTTATATGATACAACATTCTTCCTAAAAATTAAGATACTAAAAATAATTATAATGATTAAACCATATAAAGTATATTTTAATTTTTTGAAATGTATTTGTCTAATTTTATGGGGTACAGTTATAATTTTGTTACATGGAGAGACTATGAGGTGGTGAACACACATGAAAAGCACAGATTATCTGTAAAGCCATAATGAGGGTCATGAGCATAGAAAACTTAAAAATCATAGACTTACCCCAAGGAAGAAATCTAAGAATTGTCTTTGGCTCTTTCCTCTCCCTTACTTCCAACAACAACAACAAAATAATCAACAAGTCCTACTCATTGTATGAGCCACATACTTCCTGAGTCTGTCTCTTTCTCTGTGGTTTAGATTCCAAAGTCATTATCATTTTTTACCAGAACATTTTCTTTTCTTTTTTTTTTTTTTTTTTTGAGACAGAGCCTCAAGCTGTCACCCTGGGTAGAGTGCTGTGGCATCCTCCAATTCCTGGGCTCCAGCGAGTCTCCTGCCTCAGCCTCCCAAGTAGCTGGGACTACAGGCGTCCACCACAAGGCCCGGCCATTTTTTGGTTGCAGCCGTCATTGTTGTTTGGTGGGCCTGAGCTGGATTCGAACCCGCCAGCTCAGGTGTACGTGGCTGGCGCCTTAGCCCACTGAGCCACAGGCACCGAGCCTTTACCAGAACATTTTCAAAGCTGCATAAGTGATGTCCTTTGCTTCCCAGCTAATGGCAAGATCTAAGTCACTCTTCTGTTTAAAATCCCATAGCTCCTCATTTCCTATAAGATAAATGCTAGCCTGTCAACATGGTGTACAGGGCACGCACAATCTGTAGCTTGCCTACAAACCCATCCTCACCTCTCACCAACCCCAGCCTTGGCTCAACATCCCCAAAATACAGATCTCATACCATCCTCTGTACACAGAAACAGCTTCTACACCTGTCTTTAACCATCTTTCTCTCCTATTTTACTTACCTCCTGCTGATGCTCTGAATCTCAGCTCAGAAATCATTTCTTCCAGAAAGTTTTCTATGACTCTCCTCACCTCTGCCAACTCAGAACTACCTCCTGCCTCTCCTTCTACTCCCTTTCAACTTTGTTAGAGGCTTATTTATGTTTCTAATCCTTCTGTATTAACATTCTGACTAACTAGCTAGCGCTTATGAATCGTTGTATACTCGGTGCTCATTACAGTCATGGAGTTGAATATGTACTTTCTGAATAAGTTACTGCAAAGCTGTCTATATCTAAGTAAGAATACACAGACTTTGTGTTCTCATAAACTATGAATTATGTAATTGCTCCAAAAGTGGTCTAAGGGATCCAGAAGATCCAGATTTGAATCTCAACTCTGCTCTTTATTATGTATGTGACTCTGGACATTTCACCTACTCTCACTTTCCATGTCAATAAAATGGGTAGCTAAAGCACTGTGGCAGCAATGTGTGGGTTATAGGAAATAAGGTAATATGAATGAGATAGCATAGGGCTGAGCACAAGATAAGATCTCCACATCTGATAACCACTGTACTTGCCTCAGTGTTTTGTTGTACGCTTACTGTGATTACTAAGCCTCTTTCATTTTCCTGAACACACTTGAGCTGTGGTATATCCTTTAATCCCTCTGCCTATAATGTTCTTCTCTCCTGTACCTGATGAACTTTTATCCTTCAGTGTTCACCTTAAATGCCACCTCTTTCAGAAATTCATTCTGCACCCTTCCAGCAAGTGTTTCTTTCCTTCTTCCTGTGTTTACACCGCATCACGCACATCATTACCCCATGGCTCTTATCACACAGGACTCTGTCAAATTGATCTTTATTGCCCCCCTCAACACATAGAGCACCTGAACAAGTTTATGTGCATCTCCTTTATGAGGCTGCAGTACCCATCCATGGTTGGTATGTAGCAGGACCAAAGCTAAATAAACAAAAGACAAAGTTTGCTGAGTTTAATGAAAAGACACAGAAATTCCTCAAACTATGTTTCCCAATGTTTTAAAATATAAACACCAGTACTCTTTGTTTTCTCACTTTGAAATAAATGAGATGTTAGCTTTTAATTTAGCACCTTGTTACAATTCCTTATTCTTTCCTATACACAATTGTTTTTATCTCTTAGTTCTCTTCCTTTTACAATTTAGGATAAAACATAAAATAAAATTTTAAAATTTTCTTTCTCATGAACAATCTCCATATATGCAAACTTCAGTTACCATATCACTTGCCAAAACATGCTTCTTCTCAAGTACTGCTTTGGAAGCATCACTAAAAGGTGCTGAACAGAACACTGAACAAAGAATACTTGTGTTGTTTCTAGCCACTTTCCCAATGACTCAATGCTTTTTCTAAGTGTGGTTAAGTGGGTTAATAGATAGATTTGTATTGTGTAAACAAGAATCCAAGTTGTGAAGCCACTATTCCCATAAACAGCACAGCTTCCAGAAGGGGCTGTGCCCTAGTACTGTAGAGTCTGTGCTTCCACTATAACTGTGTATCAGAACTATGGGCAGTAGGCCTGGCTTACAAAATTGGGAAGAAGATGCTCAGAGAAATGTCTCACATCTTTGCGACCTATCTCACTGGCTGAGTGGCAGTCACAAATTACAGCATGCAGAAACATGTGTATTTCTTGAGGTTGTAGAGATATAATTTATTGTATAATTTAATATTTTCATAGAATTTCAGAGTAGGTACAACTGTCTAATTTCATAGAAGAGGGAACTGAAGCCCAACTAGTCTGAGTGACTTCTGAGATTGCAAAGCTAGTAGGTGGCAGGGCCAGACCTCTCAAGTCAGTATCAATATTCCACAGCTCTGCGGTATATTTTCTGACTTGGCAAGCTCTGTGACAACTTCTCAATAACCTCGTCGAATTCATCTTATAGTTTCTTTGCTCTAATTTTGAGCTACTCCATGCATTCTTGCATTTCTTATCCTATCATATTTTCTTTACTAAACAAATACATCATTAATATATTTTAGTAGCTAAAATTCTACAAAAAATGCAAGTGTGTATAAATGTGTGTGAATATATACACAGTATTTTTGAAAAAAGATAGGCAAGATCATTCTATGTATGTAGTTCTGTGCCTTGGGTACTGATTTTTATAGTAAATTCTCTGCCTCACTTAATCTATCACTTATAAAAGTTGGTGCTGTCATAAACCTAATAGGTGCCAAGTACTATACTTCATTTAGTATGAGCTAATATCATCCCATATTTGCAACAAAATAACACTGTACGTTTATGGCTTTGATAATGTTTACATGGCACCAAAATTTCTACAGATATGTTTTATAACAAAAGCAAACAAGTATCACAACCCTTATTAGCATCATTGTTATCTTTAGGACTAATAGTTGACTTCTGGATCCTTATGTGTTTCTTTTTTTCTTCTTTTTTTATTAAATCATAACTGTGTACATTAACACAATCATGGGCTACAATGTGCTGGTTTCATATGCAATCTGAAATATTTTCATCAAATTGGTTAACATAGCCTTCATGGCATTTTCTTAGTTATTGTGTTAAGACATTTATATTCTGCATTTAGTAGGTTTCACCTGTACTCTTCTAAGATGAACCATAGGTGTGATCCCACCATTTACCTTCCCTCCACCTATCCTCTCCCTTCCTCTTCCCTCTCTTGCCCCTTTCCCCATATTCTTATGCTATAATTGGGTTATAGCCTTCATGTGAAAGCTATAGATAAGTTTCATAGTAGGGCTGAGTACATTGGATACTTTTTCTTCCATTCTTGAGATATTTTGCTAAGAGTATTTTCCAGTTCCATCCATGTAAACATGAAAGAGGTAAAGTCTCCATCTTTCTTTAAGGCTGCATAATATTCCATGGTGTACATTTATTAATCCATTCATGGGTCGATGGGCACTTGGACTTCTTCCATAACTTGGCAATTATGAATTGGGCTGCAATAAACATTCTAGTACAAATATCTTTGTTATAATGTGATTTTTGGTCTTCTGGATATATGTGTTTCTTTTTTAAAATCATGGTTTCCACATGGAATATGATATAATTCACATTTTATGACTTCACAAGAAAAGAGTTAACTCTGCTCATTGAGCAAGGATGTTGATTGTGAAGCAATACCCTTGCATTTTATTCTTTGGGATGGAGCAAATGATACTCTTCCAAAATTTATTATTTTGAAAGATAATGTACCCAACATTCTAAAGAAGGCGATAGGGTAGGAGTTACCTCTAGAAAAGCACAGGATTGCTAGTGTTTCACATTTTCACCTCCTCTGCCATGGGAAATCACAGTACTTGACAGTGGGTCACAAAATTATTAAACCTTCAAGCGGCTACACTTCCTTCTGCATGTGAGGCCTTACTTCACTCTAAGACTTTAGTCTTGCAATCCCCTCAGGCTTCTGGCCTTTTCTCCTTCCCTTTGACCCCAATAACTAATTAAATCTGGACAAGTCTTTGGTGAAAATAGTTTCCTTTAAAGTTATTCATTCAAAGTTTCCCTTAAGGCATTCTTTGTCACTTTAGCCCAGCCTGCCATTTTTACATGAAGTTGAAAGAGCTAAGCTATTTTTATAAGATAAAAAAATCTTGCAAGACCTAAATCTACTTTAATGCCTCAGAATAAGACTCGATTTTGAAATATGAAAAATGATTCAACAGCCATAAAATCGATATTTCCTAGAAGGCTGTAGATAAATAAAAAGTTCCAAGGACTCTAGTCTTGCTTAAAGGCAGCTAAACTTTTAAGATGTAATATTATGTATGGAAGTAGTTTTATTTGAGGTCTGTATTTAATTCTACATCCAAAATAGAAAAGGATTAACTATCTAGTACAGTTAAACTCATCCCCAACAAGTCTTTTTTGGGAATCATATTGGACCTTAGAATTTAGCAACTAATATTATATATTCATAAGAAGACCAAAATGGAAGTTGAAGGAAATAAGGAATTAAGTCAGAGAATGGAGCACTGCTTAAATGTTTTCTCTGTTGAGATAAAAACACTTGCCAGTTGCCAGCTACTTTAGAGCTATTTCCACAATTGAACAAATAAGCAGAAAATAATGTTCTTATTTATTAAAAATGTAAAGATCAGGCTTGGCGCCTGTGGCTCAACGGGCTAAGGCGCCAGCCACGTACACCTGAGTTGGCAGGTTCGAATCCAGCCTGGGCCCGCCAAACAACAATGATGGCTGCAACCAAATAATGGCCAGGCATTGTGGCGGGTGCCTGTAGTCTCAGCTACTTGGGAGGCGGAGACAAGAGACTCGCTTGGGCCCAGGAATTGGAGGTTGCTGTGAGCTGTCATGCCACGGCACTCTACCCAGGGTGACAGCTTGAGGCTCTGTCTCAAAAAATAAAATAAAATAAAATAAAAATGTAAAGATCAGCCATGAAACTTCTTTTGCTGGTCAAAGTTGTTCAGGTCTAGGGGAAAAAAAGGAGTAAGGAGTAAGATGTAATGATGGGCTCTGCCATCACTTGTTTATATCCAGAGAAGTGCTTTCTCATTAATTGTTACTAGTATTGTTTCCAAAAAGAAGGGAAGTTTTCTTTATGAAGCCATTAGTTTCTATATTATTTAATAATATTGCCTTCTCATTTTTCAGCTACCTTATGGGATACAACTTTTTAAAACACTCTGTTTTTCATAGATGAAAACTTGGGTTTTGAGAGTTTGAGTATTTACCCTGGGTTTTTTTGTTTGTTTGTGCAAGAGAGAAATGGTGTCTTGCTAGGTTGCTCAAGCTGGTCTTGAACGTCTGTCCTCAAGTAATCCTCCTGTTTTGGCCTCCCAAGCACCAGGATTACAGGTTTGAGGCACCACCCTTGGCCTATCCATCTGCTTAATGGAAGAACTAGGAACGGAATCCAGGGGCTGCTGGCTTTGTAAGCCTGAGTGCCTCCCCCAAAGTGAAAACTTATTTATGAAGAAAATTCTCTTACAATACTATGATTAGCAACAGCACTGAAAGAACAGAAAATTATGGCTAAATAGGAGGAGTAAGTTCTAGTGTTCTATGACGCTGTAGGATGACTACCATTAACAATTATATTTACGCAATTTCAAATAACTGGAAGGGGGTACTGAATGTTCTCAACACAAAGAAATAATAAAAGTGTGAGATGATGATATGATAATTAACTGATCTGTTCACTGTCCATTGTATGTATGGAAACATTATATCAGAGTTTTTTTTTAATTGACCAATAATAATTATACATACTTAAAAAATTAACAAACAATTAGAAAGCAATTTACAAAAGGCGAGGCATCCCACTAGGACTTTAGATGTTTTCCCTCATTTTACTCTCACGATAGCACATGCGTAATGTCATTATTTCCATTTTGATGTCGAAAAAACAGGTACAGAGAAGTGAATGAACTTGCCCCAGGTTTACAGAGCTAGTGAGTAGTATAAATTTCCTTTGACTGACACTCAAAAGATAAAGAATCACCTGATAAATAATCAGCCCTGTGGAGTTTCTCATGGAGGAACCAACATCTCTATTATAATCTAAAAAGGGAAACAGATGCTAACTTTTTAAAACATAAGATTATAATACTGCATGTATTTATTGGTCTCTTCAGAGATCACAATGATTATGTTCTTATTACTATTTCATTGGTATTACTTTCTAATTTATTCAATCACTGTATGTATAAAAACTGCTTAAAGTTACCTGCCAAAGCTCATCTGTAAGTTAAAGACAAAAGACTTAGCAAGTCATTGTCTACAATACGAAGAGGAACAATAAAATATAAGCAGCATAGAACAGCGTAACCAATTGGAAAATTGCTAACTGCTCCAGAGGCAGGAATGAGAACTGTTAAAATTATTGTCAAATAAATAACAGAAAATTTGCCAAAGGAATAGGAGGAAAAGATTCCAAGTCAAGGAGTACAATTCAACTGCAATATCTAACTACCACCTTTCACTGTTACTTATGAGCCAGAAATCTTAACTTGCATTTTATCTGCCTATACTCTGCTTCTTCAGATTATCTATAACATGAAACAATGATTATGAGCTAATGTAAACTGAATCAGAGGAGGGTGATTGGTGTTAAGGCAGGGGCACCAAGGGTCCAGCTCTGGCTTCTTGTGTTACAGGAGGTAGATTTCTCTGAGCAGTATCCATTTCCTTTCTCCAAGGCCTCTCTTTTATCAAACGTCCAAAGAAGGAAACAAGAATCGACCATCTTTGCAAATTTAAAGGAGGCAAATGGTTTGTGGAAGAACAGGATAACAAGGTTTTCGCATGTTAAGGAGGCAGCATTTTATCAGGAACGCATTTGGGTCTAGAAAATATAAGACTTTGAGCACATGTGGTTATTTTCAGGAGGGTGTCTCCTTTCTGCCTTCCACTGCAGTAAACCTGGGGAGTGAAAACACATTCTGGGAATGCAGCTAGTTCACTGACATTTGTAGCAGATCATTTTCCCAGTTTGAGAGAGCAAAGGATTGGTTTCAGGGTTACGGTGGGGCAGGGTAAATCAGCTTGGCTCACATGTCTTTCAGAAACAATATAAATTCATTGAGCTATTTCAAGGTTTCATGAAGATGTGATAAACTACTGGATTTGGTTACGTGTTTCCTCCTGCAGGGACTACTGATTTGTTGTTTTCATGCTCTGTTTTTCTTCAATCTATTTAAACAAGCAGGTTGATTTTAGGGCAGTCCCCTAACTCCCACTTCCTCTGCATGGGGTCAATTCAAGTTCTTGTGAAATCATGATCCTTTATGTACTTTCAAGATAGACTGCCACATAAAGTGAATTGAAAAGTAACAAGACAAAGTTAAATTAAAATGTGGTCTTCAAGGGCATGCTGCACTGTGCGGATGTGGACGCAGAATCATGCGGCATTTATGAAAATGTCTCCTATGCAGTGTGGGCTGCTGGCAGATCAAATGCCTATGGCTTTCTGAAACACACAGTCCTTCAGGCCAAAGTGCCACTGTACTCTCACCGAAACCAGAACCACATCAAAATTAAAACAAACAAAATCTTTTCAATAATCAGGAGTGCAGAGAAGCAAGCATTTGACTGTTTTTGTGGAAATCACTGCCAGCATTTCAGGAAAAGCTTCTCCTCTTATGATCTGTCAGAAAACTCAAGCTGCCTTTTTTATAAATTGGGAGATCGAGCTGAATCCTACCGGCCAAAGACACAAAAAATATTCTCATGATTCTCATTATCAATTTACCTATTCTCTGCTTCTCACAGTTCAGTGTCCTCAGAGTACTTCACTGCAAGTCTAAAATAAATAACCTCATTGCTAGTTACCCACAGACCTAGAAATGCCTAGGAATGAATGAGAGATGATGTTAAAAAATACTGGACTCAGAGTCAGAAGACACACCTTGTCAAGACACATACCTTCTTGGAGCCTTAGTTTCACCACCTGCTAAATGAGGGATGATGTAGTTGACATGTGTTTTTCTTTTCCCAGAATCTATTTCTTCTTGTTTTATAACCGAAAACTCTCCCACACTCTCAGGCCATGTGGTTCAGTTTCCCACTCGCTTCCCCTCCAGCCTGTCACAGCATTCCAGTCTCTGACCACAATTCTTGGTTCAGGATGAGCACATGACCCAAAATGGTGTAATTAAAATGAAGTCTATGATTTTGTTGTAATGGAAATAAAAAGATTGCTGGAAGGACTAGGTCAGGGTGTGGTGCTGTTGTGGCCACCTCGATTTGAGATGGAAAGAGCAAGCTGGCATGAAGCAACAGAGGAAGGCAGAGCTGAGAGACACGGCAAGAATACATTCAGGTCATGATTTAGGTCCTGGGATCTGACTATGACTGAAGCCAGATGGGTCTCATTCTGGCATTTCCGTTACACAAATCAAAAACTTCAGTTTTTTCTTTTGATTTAGCCTGCTTGATTTAGTCTTCTTTCATTTGCACCCAGAAAATCTATTACAATGTCAGCACTGAGCAGACACACCCATACAAAGAGTATTTTTGTAAAGTTCTCACTTGTTTAAGCACAAAAGCCGAAATCCTTGGACTGAGAAAATATATTTACGCTTTATTTAATTTAATGAACAAGTTAAATAAACACTTCTTTGCCATAGATACTCTAGGCCTTTGGGATATTAAGATCAAGAAGACAAAACAAATTCTTAAGTCAAGTAGAGGTGCAAATGTGTTAGATAATAATAGGATACGTAAAGGGGGGAAAAATTGCCGACTACACAAAACCCAGGGACACCACATTTCACAACCCCTAGAGGGCGCTGTTCACAGAGCAGTTCAGGTAAATGTCACCCCCTGGAGTTACACACAGAGAAATTCCAGCTCCACTACCCCTCTGCCAGCTGTCGGCTGGGCCAGGCAAATACTTGCACCAGCAAGTGTTTTCAATCACCATAATGGTTCTTCTTGGCTGCTTAATTTTTTAATGAACTGATTATTGCCCACTGTATTTGAGTTGTTAGGGTGAGATTCTGGCGGGCAGCTGGCACCGCAGGCTTCCCATGACACAGACCAAACACACAAATCTCACTGGTCCTGCTCGGCTGTGCTTATCATTTGTTAGTGCAGCTGAGCAGTACGGGGACCGACAGCGGCGCAGTAAATCAAGTATCTGCAAACACAAAATGTCGCATCTGAAGATTACAGAGGTCTCCGGGCAGTGGGAGACTCACTGGACATCAGATTAATTATTTGGCAAAACAAGTGGAGCTTTTATGACTCAAAGGTCGCTTACGACAACATGCTTTCGCATTGTTGCCTCAGCGACCATACTTCATTTTAAGTGGTAAAATCAAACTATAAGTAAATTAGTATCCAAATTAAACCAGCAGCTGTGTTTTGATAGTGATTAATTTGCACTATATAAAAGAGGCTTTGCTTTTCCTGTTCTCAGTCGACAGAGAGAGAGAAAGAAGTTATTTGATATAATGCCCCTTCTGAAACAATGCCAAAGTTGTTCATCGTTTAGCTACAAAACATACTCTGAGACCTTCAGGAAGACACTGGTTTTCCTCTCTGGTGGAGTAACAGCCACGGCTCCCCTTGACACCTATGGAAAGCTCACCTGAGCCTTCCCTTGCAGGGGCAAATTCAGACCAGATCGCTGCTCCTTCACGGGGTGAGTCAGCCTGGGGCTGGGGTGACCAGCTTGCCATACACAGATGCTGAATCTCACTCTTCTGGGGAAACCGCCGAAATCCAGCATTTGAACCAGGCAGGGCAAACTCTCCAGATCAGTGTTGTGGTGACAAAGTGGTACGCGTTCACGTTTGTACTTACTGGCATATTAAGTTGTGCTACCTGACTGCGTGTTCACGATGACCCACTGCAGTCAATACTGGTCTCTCTGCTGCCACTGGTACCCAGAACACGAAACTTCCCAGAGCACTTTCTGCCCTGCATGCCCAGAATACCCAAGGTCTGGAGGTTGAAAGGTTTGGTGGTGGCTGCCTTGGCAGAAGACGGCTGTGCTTTCCGAAGCCAGACACCTCATTTTGCTAACACCCGCAGGAGCCGCATCGTTCAGTCTGGTGACACGGAAGAGGAGACTTTCCTAAAAGTGTTCAGCCCTATCCCAAAGTGTTCTTTTCAGTACTCAAAATTGTACTAAAATGCTGATGCCCAGAGGTGCGGATACTTCCAAGAGCTATACCCCATGATCGATATCAGGACATAATCGGTCTGATTCAAAATGTAAAATAGGAAGGCAGGTCCAAATACATCTATCCAGTGTCCCACTTCACCCCACCCCCCAATGACTGATATTTTTATCCTACTGACACTGCGATTGTGTTTGCAGATTTTCTTTTAAGCCGCTAAAAGACTGACAACCAAATGTGTGGCTCCTTGTAAAATGTGTGTGTAATTACACCTGCTGGTTTTACAGAGAAGCAGGGAACTCAGTGATCAGACCCAGGCTTAAAGGGTGAGGAGGTAGGTTTCCAACATGGGTTCCGCCTTTAACTCTGTGACTTGAGACACATACCTTAATTTCTTTTCTTCCTCTACAAGCTACTTCCACTATCTGAAGTTATCGCGAGGTGGGCGGTCACCCTGTCCCCCGCCTCTTTTCCTCCCCCCTACATCTTTCCTTCTCATGCTCCCTGGTCTCTGCTCTCATCTCTGTCTTTCTCATCTTTTTCCCCACTCTTTTCCCTCTCTCTAATACAAAATAAACATATGTTTTTATATTCCAAAAAGCAAATAAAGTTATTGTGAGGATTAAACGAGTTTCTGCATAAAAACTGTTTACAGTATTGTCTGGCAGTGAGTACAAACTGAAAGAAACTCTTGGGCGTCATCCTGATTCCTTAAGATAAACGTGATGATTGCGCTGCCCCACTAACTTTCTCAATGATTTGTCTTATTTGTCATGGTTTATATATTTTTCTGAGCACTGTTAACTTCTTTACCAAGCAAAGAAGACCAAACATGGCATGTTACAAACCAAACAATATAACTATCGTTATTTTTAATTTTTTTTCTAACAGAGTACCCCATTTTACTCTTACGATCATATCACGTTGAAAATTTTATTTTATAATGCCATTTAAAGATGTTATTTCACAATGCTATTTCTAATAGCTCAGACCTATCTAAATGTGTTCTTTTCAACATGTGCTGAAATGTCAATTGATCTTTTTTCCCCTTTTCGCCAAACACAGGTAAATTTCCGATACACAGAGTTCAAATGAGGCATGCCCTAAATATCAATGCAGGTGAAAAGTTATTGAGCCTAAACACCATAAAAGGTAAGTGAATACCAGGACCCAGGTTGTTTGGGATATCTGATGTTTCTAGAGATCAGAACTCAGGCACTCATGTACTTGGTTATATTTTTCTTGTTATCTGGGGTTTAGCTGACATGTACTAAGTGATCTTCATTCCTACTCCAGGAGTTCTCCACTCTAAAAAATTTCCTAAGAAATAATTTTTTCATCCAAATTATGAGCTACAATATGTTTTTTCCCCTTCCATTTGGAGAGAAATTAAATTTGGTTTTGTGCAGTATCCTGAAGCAGAGGTGCTGCCAAACCACTCCCTGGTCCTCTTATAAAGGCCTGGAATCACCTACTTTTCCGTAGAAAGGTCCAAGTTTCTGAGCTTTCAGGAAGTGAAGTCAAGATAAGCATTATTTTATATTAATAAAATATGCATGATGTTGAAAACACTAATCAGTTTACAGATTATATTTCATCCATGATTTTAGTCTAACAGACGAGTCACTATATCCATTCATCTTCAACCTCTTGAGGACCTCTAACGGCCTGGGGCATCCCGCAATGATGAAGACAACATAATTAAAATTCCAATCTCTTTCGTGGATGTTTCTATGTTTGGAGAAATTGCTGCATATTCCACAATTTTCTATTTGAATAAAAAAATCAACTATTATCCTCGCCTAGTCATGTAGTTCATTGTAAAATGTAATAAGCCGTTATAGGTAAGAATTTTGCCAACAAAAAATTGCATGCTGCAAGCCTAGATGCAAAGAAACTTTTAAAGGCAGTAGTTCCTTATTACTTTCCTCAGTAGTTCCTTACCTTCCTAAGTCCAGTCAAACCTAACTTTATGTTTTATCTCTGTTTTAATTGGTAAGCTAATTTTTGTGACATTACAACATCAGAACTAAGCATTGAGGCTGTTACTTTAAAATGACAATAAATTTTCCTTGTGACAGAGCTTACGTCACTGAAACTTTTCTATTTGCACCCAAGTATAATTGGCAATGACATCAGTTCTGATGACAGCTGAGGAAAGCAGAGGGGCATTATGAGCCTTCAAGGGAATTTATGAAGTTAGATTTATAATAACGTCTTGCATTCAACCAGTCATTTGAAGTTCACAAAAACCCTTCATAGAACTACCTTACTTCCTCCTCACAAAGACCCTACAGATAAAGCACAACAGGGATTTTTAAAAATTATTATTCTTTTTGCTTCTCCGTGGGATCCAAATAGTCTATGCATGCCCATTTTACACATTATTATCAAGGCTCTGAAAACTTAATGACATATCCCCAAATCATGCAACTGGTCACTGGTAAGGCAGATCTAGAATCTGGGTCATCTTATTTCTATGCTTTGTTGATACTTTATTTGAATTTAGATATTAGGCATTTTTAAATATTCTATATACTAAATATTTTATACTTATCCTCTAAAAACTTGATCACCTCTCCTTTCAAACCTTATTAGTAACTCCTAAAACCTGGAATATAGTAAAATTAATTATGATCTCATGATGTTATATAGACTTTGAATACTATTATTTATTATACTCATATTACTTTTTTTGTTCCTGTGTCCAAAGCTGTTACATAAGTTTATTTGGGTGATTTGCATAAATTTCATTTGTTTCAAGGAAATGGGATTATATTGCCAACCACAAGTAGCCCATAGCAGGTACTTAAGAAAATTTTTTTGATTGATTAGCTTCTATCTAGGGAGAAGGTTATAAGTGGTGTTAGCAATGGAATATCAATAGTACATTTGGAAAATTCTTTTTAATTATCTTCATGAGAAAAGACTGACAAATTCATTCTGATGAAAGACAGATTCGAGCCGTGAATAGACGCTTTCACAGAAACATTAGAGGCCATGAAAGTAACCCAGACCCAGTTTAAATAAGCCTCTGGTGTGCTGACAGCCTCTTCATATGGTAGATGAATACCCCTTTCATGATGTAAAAACATTTTGACTTCCAAAATAACATTTAGATATCTGTGATGTACGAAATTATAACATATCATAGATGAGTAGCTCAATTGAATGCTGAGGTATTTAGAAAAGCAAATTCAATAAGCAAATAAGTCTATGTTCTTTCCTTCTGTCCACAAAATCTAAATAAAATGACTTGTGTTCTACTAAGAGCTTTTTAAAGTATCAATTTCAAAACACTTTATAAATTGTAGGCTTACTACTATATTTTAGGTCACATGGCATTGCTAAGAACTATTAATTCATTTTAAGTGTGAACATTAAAAAAAAAAACCCCAAAATAAAAATGGAAAAAACATTTCATAGAGAAGTGTCTTGAAAGGTAGACTGGCTCTTATAATGGCTAATGTTTAGTGGTGATGCTCTTCATTAAAACCTCTGACATTTTCAAGAGGCTACTTGTACATCAGTCATGATTTAGAGGTGTTGGGAATACACTCTACTCTTGGCCATTTCTCTTCCAATCCAGCGTTTGAGACATTCACAATGCTTAGGTAAATATAAGGACCTAAGCCAGCACTGTACAATACAAATACAACCAAACCACACATGTAATTTAAAATTTTCAAGTCATCACTTAAAACATGTAAAATGAAACAAGTGTAATTAATTTTAATAACTTCTTTTATTTAGCCCAATATACCCAACCATTGCTATTGCAGCATGTATTCAACATTACAATTTATTGATGATACGTTTTACATATTTTTCCTTTATCAAGTCTAAAATCCAGGGTGTATTTTATTCATAAGTTGCATAATCTCAAATTAGGTGCTAAATTTTTACTGCAAATATTTGATTTGAATTTGGTTTTCATAAAATTTATAGTTCAAGAACTGATTCACCTTACTCAAGTATTCTAAATCTACTTAAAAGTTTCTTAATAATTGAGTCCAGTAGAAGTTTTCAGTTTAAATTAATGAAAATTAAAATAAAATTAAGAATTCCTCAGGCACACTGGCAATATTTTAGTTCTCAATGGTCCCATATAGATCAGGCTACCACATTTGACAGCACAGATCTAAACAAAATTGAACAACACAGAAAGTTTCAAACAGAGCAGTAGGTAAGATAGAAGTGAGTGAGAAAGATGGCATTCCAGAAGAAGAAAACAACTTCCAATGGCAAATATGGATAAGGCTACTTTTTGTAAGCCTAACTTTTTAAAACCATTTCTAAGATTATGCTGTCATTTTAGGGTTTCCATAATAATTTTGCCATCTGTTTATTCGCTGTCCATAAAAGTATATGCAATATAGTTTAGACTGTGGAAGGAGCTAATGAGCATGCATTTCAAATCCTTTGTATCCATAAGAAAAGTTGGATGTACAGCAGGACTCTCCTATACATTAGCCTCTAGCCACAAGGCTATTGGGCCTTCAACTATGGCTAGTTAAAACTGAGAAGTAGTGTAAGTACAAAATACAACTTAAATTTCAAGAACTTAGTACATAAAAGAAGGTAAAATATCTCATTAATGTTTTAAAACTGACTACAAGTTGAAATTATATTTCAGATATATTGGGTTATATAATTAATTGACTAAAATTAATTTTACTTGTTTTTTTTTTGAATACATCTACTAGAAAGTCCAAAATGGCCTATGTGGTCATATGATATTTTTGTTAGCTAGCACCCTCAAGAAAGAAAGCTTGTATTTGCCTACAGCACAGACCGGATGCACCAGGCTGCTCTGCCTGGACACGTGATTTCTGATACTCACGGAAGTTCCATTCACCAATGTGTTACTGGGAAAAGGAATCTTAATGACTAGGTGTCCTGTCACTGGTTTTTGCCAGCAAAGTTAGGGCACACGCCAGGACCCACAAGAAAAAAAAGGCTTGTTTGTACTCATTTTCAGCTAATTTCTGTTTTATTTTGTTAACCTTCCTTTGCTCACTGGCGTTTGGCAGCTTGATTTGCGCTCTTCATTCTTCGGAAGTTGCAAAAATGGCAAACTGCACCACCCATTGGGGGGACTCCATGCAATTACGGCATACAGTTCTATACTTTATCACAGTAAGACAAAGGCACCATAAGAAAAGCACTACAGGAATGATTATATGAATAAAATAATCACCAGGTTGTACAAAAGAGTTTGTAATTCAAAAGACCACGTGGTTCAAAGCGGTCATTCATTTTCTTAACAGGCAAGCAGTCAACAGAAGGAAAGCTACAGTTTTCTGTCAGCCTCTGTCTTTACATTGTCAATCTGTTTATGATACACATAGACGGCCGTGAGGCTGTCAGGAAGGTTGTCAGGACTGCTCCCGCGGCCTGCTCTGCTAATCCTAGTAGGATAGGGAGGAGAGAAATGAGCATCTACAGTGCTGAACCAAGATACGCTAACTGATCACCCGAATCTGGACTGCATATGTTGTTTATATACATACTACAGAGACATCTGGAAACTTCAGTAACTCATAAAGCAGTATTACTGTATCAGGTTTCTGGGGACCTTCTCTGCATAAATGACTCAATCATATTTAGCCTCACACTCTGTCTTAGCACATGGCACTGTCACCAGCTCTAGTGCAAAGTGGCATAAAGGGTGGTTGCTCATTCTGCTGAAGTGCCAACACCACATCTGATGTCTACTGTCCTCCCCCTGAGTTTTCTGGCGTCTATCAGGGACATAGTTTGCTTCGATTGCACAAACACTGTGTTAGGCTCTTGAAAGGAATTTTACCTATAGCCCTCACAAAACACTGCACACTCCTGCTTGGCCCCAGTAACGAGGAGCAGATTTCTACCCTGCCTTGTAACAAACACTGAGTAATGTGCCTCTAAGGATCCCACGAAGAAGCCCTTAGAATATGAAATAGCAAAACCTCATTAAAAATACACCATTTTAATAACACCATTTACAAGCGCTGACTTTCAACAGGAAACATAAAAGGAGAGAGTTATACAGAGTGATTGCCTACTGGAGCTCCACCAACTCTGGCACTTTCTTTTAAAGGGATGATAAGGTTGCCTGAAGGACTGAAGGGGAAAATAGCTAATACCATTCACCTCTTTAAAGGTTAATCTTGAGGAAAGAGGAGAAGTTGAATGGCAGCTTATGTACACACTGACTTCAGCACCCCATGTGGGTTATCTATCTATATGCATTTAAAAGGCATGTAATATCACACATTTTCTAGTTTTAAGAAACTAGAAAATACTAATACTAATACTAATACTAATCCAGGTGAATTTCGTAGAGAGTCAAGCTGGGACATTATTAATAATTACAAAATACCTGCCTTTTTATCTCAATTATTTACCTAAAGCTCAATTCTAAATAGAAGAGG
Source organism: Perodicticus potto (assembly GCA_963574655.1). NCBI lineage: Eukaryota > Metazoa > Chordata > Mammalia > Primates > Lorisidae > Perodicticus > Perodicticus potto. The sequence goes on from CAUYRH010062368.1 coordinate 23,248, forward strand.
TATATCCTTGGGGATAGAATGTTCAAAGGCATGGGAGAATACAAATGCTGTAAAGTCTCCATTTTTTATTCTTGGTAAAGCATCTCAAGAATGGAGAAGCATGAATCCCATGTACTCAAGTTTGATATGAGGAGACACTTTATTTGCCATCAGTGCAAGGATGTCAGTCTTCTTTCCCCAGAAGCCACAGAAAAACCAAAAAAAAAAAAAAACTGGCTTGCCAAATTCAAAACAGAATTATTTAAAGGGAGAGAAAGGCAAAATTATCAGGTACCAAGTTTATATCAGCCTGTTGATGTTGGGAAAGAAATTGATTTACTCAATGACTCCCACGGGTACAAAATTAGTGCAGCTAAAACCCGTGATAATGTTGGTTAGAGAACCAGATGCACTAGAAAGGCTCCAGGGCTTGTTATTTTGGAGACCAGAAGTTTTTGCTATGACCCTACTATATTCAGCTTTTTCTGTTTTTGAAAGAAACTGCAAAATTTAATTAGTGAGTTTTAGCCAATGTATCTTAAAAAAGAATTGTGCTCAGTAAAACGACCCAGTTAAATTTAAAATAACACACTACTTTATCTCACTGGTTATTTTTTTTTTCCCCAGAATGGTATAATCATCTTGGTTACATGCATTATTTTCTATAATTTGAGTCAAGGTAATTGTGTCTATTAAAAAGTCGTTGTAGTTATTTTGTTATTGCATTTTATTCTCTCCACTTGTATATATGTGATGTTTACACTGCAATAAAGTATTTACATAGCAATAGAGAAATCTGTGTTTGTGTAGTTATTGGTACCAAAGCATTGTATACCCTCAGGTGATTTTTTATTGTCCATTAACAGTGTTTTCTTTCAGGTTAAACACTCCCTTTAGCATTTCTTGTAGGATAAATATGGTGTTGAATTAAATAAATCCCTCAGCTTTTGTTAGGTAAAAGCTTTCTATCTGTTTTATATTTGAAGGATATTTTTGCAGGATGTAATATTCTAGGGTTAAGGTTTATTTTTTCCTTTAGTCCTTTGAATATATCATGTCACTGCTCCTGGCTTGTAAGATTTCCATTGAAAAGTCTGTTTCCAGACGTATTGGAGCTTCTTTATATACTTTTTTTTTCTTTTTTTCTTGCTTTCCTTAGGACATTTTTTATATCCATGACCCTTGGGAGCTTGACTATTAAATCCTGAGGTAGTCTTGTTTGGGTTAAATCTACTGGGTGTTCTATAACCTTCTTGTACCTGAATGTTGACATCTTTCTTCAGTTTTGGAATGTTCTGTGTTAATATTTCTTGAAATAAACTTTCAACCCAATCTCTCTCTTTACCTGGTCTTTAAGGCCAGTAAATATTAGATTTGTCTTTTTGAGGCCATTTATTTAGACCTTTCAGGCATGCTTCATTCTTTTAAATTCTTTTCCTTTCTTCTCTTCTGTTTGTGAATTTTCACATAGCTTGTTTCAAGCTCATTAATTCTTTTTTTTCATTTTATCAGTTCTGCTATTGAGAAATTCTGACACACATCTCAGTTTGTCAACTAAATTGATAAGCTATAGAATTTATGCTTGATTTTATTTCATTATTTCCATGTATTTGTTAAGTGTATCTGATATGCTTCTGAATTCCTTCCCTGTGGTGTCCTGACTTTCACTGAGCTTCTTCAGGACAGCTATTTCAAATTCTTCATCTTTAATTTCATATATCTCATTTCTCTGGGGTTGGTCATTGGTACTTTATTTACTTAATTTGGTATGTTCAGGTTCTCCTGGATGTTCTTGGTCCTTTTGGATGGTTGTCAATATCTGTGCAATGAAGAGTTAGGCATTTATTTTAGTCTTCTTAGTCTGGACTTGTTGATCCCATCTTTCTTGAAAAGGCTTTTCAGATATGCAAAGGGAATTGCCTGTTGTGACTAAGCCTTTTGTCACCTCTGCTTGGGGGCTCCCAGTTTAGTAACGCTGTGCCTCTTGCAGATTTCTGCTGGTACTGTCTTAGTGGACTTGGGCAAGACACGAGAGAATTTCCTTGATTACCAGGCAGTCTCTCATTCTTTTGCTTCACTAACTGGGTTAGAAAGCTAGCGTTGTGGGAAGAATGACGTGGGCCCTCCCTTGTAGTCACTGCATCTAGAACTACACCAATTCATATCTGAATCCAGCTCAGTCTCACCCCAAAGCCCATGATGGCTGTTGTATGGCTACCTCTGATGATTAGTCAAAGTCCAAAGGCACTTTAGTTAGCAGGTGTAGAGCCTTGCCAGAAATGAATCTTTCCCTTCAGGGCATCCTGCTCCCTTCTAGCCTCTGAACAGAAACAAAGTCTTGTGAACTCTTCCATTCATTCCTCCAAGTGGAAGAATATTCCCTTTAACTGCACTGCCTGGGGGTGGAATGAATAGGCACTGGCTTGTATGTGTTTCCTAATACCTTACTCAGCCATGTGCTCCCCAGTGTTCACTGGCTGCAATCTGAACCAGACCAGCTGCAGAAATTGCCCAGGGTGTGCAGACTCTGTCCTGACTGCCTTATTAACTCATTCCGGGCATCTTAACTCACTTCAGTGGTGGAGTTAGCCTGAACTAAGGTTTCACGAGGGAGGACCTCCCTCTTGGGGATCTGAGTTAAATGCTCCCTCTATTCTCTAGCAGCATTCTGCCTTGCACTGTGTTCCCCCCCGGCAGGGTGGTCCTGTGTTCCAATGCCAAGTCTCACAATCACTGTGTCTTCCCTTTTCCAGCAATCTCACTACTGGGTACATTGTATATTTAAGGTAAAGAAAATCAGAATGTTTAAGAAATATCCGTAACCCATGTTCATTGCAATACTATTCACAATAGCCAAGAAGTGGAATCAACCTAAGTGTCCATCAACAAATAAATGGATTAAAATGTTTTCTATATACACAATTCATTAACAAATGACTGGATAAGAAAACATGGTATATGTACATAAAACAGCCATAAAAAAGAAGAAAATCCTATCATTTTTGAAAACATGGATGAATCATGAAGGTATTACATTAAGTGAAGTAAGTCAGGCATAGAAAGCATATGCCTCACGATCACACTAATATGTAAAATTTTTAAAAATTATCTCATAGAAATAGAAAGTAGAATAGTGGTTGTCACAGGCTGGGGTGATTAGCCAGAGGAAGTATTGAGTAGGGTTTGGTTAAAGGATACATAATTATAGCTAAATAAGAGGAATAAGTTCAAGATCTATTATACATCATGGTGACTATAGTTAGTGACAAAGTCTTGTGCTCTTGAAAATGCGGAGTCAGTTTTGGCTCTTTACGAGATCCCCTTTACCCTCTCCCCATGACTACCTGCTCCCATGCATTATTAGGATCCATACGTGTGTGTGTTTTTCTTACTGTACTTCCAATAGCTTTGTATGCATTGGTTATCAACAGTGAAACAAGTTTAGATTTATATGATTAAACCGATGACCAATGTCCAAGTCAGTAAGCATGTGTTCAAAATATATTCATTGAATTAATGAATGAATTGATGAATAAATAAATAAAGGAGTTAAGAAAGGGGCTACCATATCACTGAGAATTACTGTGACTCTCCTCATTTAAAATTTTTCTCGACTCTGGTCAAGAAGGTTTAGGGTAAAGTAAAAACTGCAGATTCATTTCTGAGTTTAATCCACATAGTTTGGAACTTTCCCAGACACCTATTCTTCGGTACTGTATCTTTCCATCTCCATTCATTCATTTTCTGCTTTTTCCCCTCCAAGTGTCATTCAGGTCCTTCATATACATCCTCTGGTCTTTCACTCTGGGGGTGGAAGAAAGATAAAAGAAACATCTCTTTCCATTAGTTATTCATAAACTTTTATTCATATAAATATTACAAAATGAGATCTAGATTTATTTTTCCTCACAAGATAAAGTGTCCCATCCATTATATTCTTTTTATAATTTTCAAATTATGTTCTCTCTGCATTACATTTATTTGCTTATAAGTTTATCTTATTCATAAATCTGAGTATTCTGAAAATATAGTAATTTAAGTATACTTTAATTCACATATACAGATTATTTTGTTACTATAGTTATATAGCATATCTTTATTATGTTATAATTCATATGTTTATATTTTATATTACTATATATTTTTAAATAATACAGATGAAAACATATATAATGACACAATATTATATACTATGTTGAATATATTTTAAAGGAATATAAGTTAGAAAAGTGGAGAAGAAAGAAATAAATGGAAATTAAAGATGCCTTAGTTTTTAACACAATAATTCTTGGTATATAGTAGCAATTCAGCACCATTTTTTTAGTGTTTAATGAATAAATACTAGAGTAAAAAATGAAATTAGTAGTCTCTTTTACAAGGACTTTTCATAGTATTTATTAAATGTTAAGCATTATGTGTTAATCTTTCTTTGGATCAAACCCAGTCATCAAATTAAGGTTGATATATTTATAGTTTATATATTTAGAGTATAGAACATTAATTGTTAAGTGCAAATTTCTAATAAAATGTCTCTTTTCTTCTTTACTGATTATACTAATTCACTATGTTCTAGCCCCCTTCCCATAACCTTTGGCATTGAAGTAAAAAGGCAAAAAAAATAATAAAAGCAAAAAACACTACTAATGAGAGGAAAGAGGTTTCAGCAACCCCCTTGTTAGTGTCAAATTTTAATTTTCTCATTTGTAAGGCATTTCAACTGCATTAGTAAACTCCACATTCCTCTTTGGCTTCTAAATTCTATTCTTAGGGACTGAAAATAATCAGCCACTTAGAAATCATTTGGCTAGAGCTAAATAACTCCGACTTCCAATTATATTAGTGAGGTAGTAATGGGAAGTGGTCACTTGGGAGCTGTGGTGAAGTGTTCAGTGGTTGTTTGTACAACAGCCTGTAAGAGATACATGTCAGGATCTTACAATTCTATACATACAACTCAACTCAGCCCTGATTGTGTGGCTAGGGTTAATAAGTTTGCATAATTTCAGTTATTAATTAGTTTGCAAATAAAATTCAAATTTATATATTTAATGACTCTCTAAACCCCATTAAAACAGAATTAGTTCGTTATAATCTGTGGACAACTGTAGCCTTGTCTTTTGGAGTTTCATTTCATTAAATGGCATTCACTGTGGTTGATGTAAATTTGCTCTCTCCTAGGTTGTATTTCTATAATCTTCTTCTTCCCTTCATTCTCCTGCAAATTATCTAATACAAACTTTTTATATGTTTTATTTGAAAATCATTATAAGTCATTAATTTTTGGTAAAATACTTTATTATTATTTTGATTTTCAAGAATAAGATAAACATAGGAAATTTAGTTATTTTTAAAGAAATACTCAAAAGCTGACCTTTCTATGGTGACTTTTCTAGATTTCCAGGTCAGAATTAATTTCCCTCTTTTCCAAATTTGTGTTTTACAATTTCTCTATATGTTATTTTAACATGATGGGATTTTTTGTGTGTGTGAGTTATTTCGTGTGTGTGTGTGTGTTTTATTAAACTGAGCTGCAGGGGCATTCATTTAAATGAACAGTTTCCAGCTTTTTGGAACCAGGGACTGGTTTAATGGAAGACAATTTTTCCATAGACCAGGGAAGGGTGAGGGGTATGGTGTCAGGATGATTCAAGCACATTATATTTACCTCAGATCATTAGACATTAGATTCCCAGGAATGGATCAACAAACTGTGTATATGTTACCATGGAATACCATTCAGCCATTAAAAAAGATGGAGACTTTATATCTTTTATGTTTACCTGGATGGAGTTGAAATACATTCTTCTTAGTAAAGTATTGTGAGAATATCCATTGTACTCCATACTAATATGAAATCAAAATATAAACAATTACATGCTCACAACAATAAAACACTAATGTAGTCTAGTTCAAGGTAGAGGGAAGCGGGAGGGGGGAGTGGCGAGAGGGATTTGGCAGAAGGAGGGAGGATGTGAGATGGGATCTCACCTAATGGGAGGGTGTGTCACACACCCCCGGGTGAGGGGCTCTTCTACAAACGGAACTTTACCCTAGAAGTGAGAAAAATGCAATCTAAAAATTGTACCCTCACATTAATTTGAAAAAAACAACAATAAAAGAAAACATACCTTTCTTCTCCCAATACACCCAACAGTCTCTGTCTCCCCAACTTTGTGCATTTTCTAGAGAACTTGTGTTTTAAATAAGAGGTCAAAAAGGAAATAAAAAAGATTTTCATAAGGAACGCACAGCCTACACCCCTCAATGCAGTTTACAGACGAGTTAGCACTCCTCTGAAAATCTAATGCCACACTGATTGTCAGGAGGTGGAGCTCGGGCAGTGAGGTGAGTGGTGGACAGTGGCTGTGCACGCCGATGAAGCTGGCCACTGGCCCTGCCGGCTTCCTGCTGTGTGACCAAGTTCCTAACAGGCTGCTGACCAGTACCCATCCATCCTCATCCCAGGGGGTTGTGAGCCACAGACTTAAATTAACTGTTCATCTCCTTGTTGTGTATAGAGCACCATCGTGATAGCTCTAAAATGACTAATGATCACAGTGAGTTGAACACTGCAAGGTCTGTGAAGCAGGTAGAACTTGCGCTGCCCCACCATCGCTAACAAGTACAGGTCTCACCAAGCCTACTTCTTATTGTACTTGCAATTCAGGGAAGCCTTGACCTTCTTTTGCTAAATATCAAATAATTGTTCAGCCAGTTTAATATACACAAATACCTATACATGGACCTTTGTATCCACAGGTTCTGCATCTGTAGATTCAACTAACAGGCATAGAAAATATTTGGAAAAAAAAATAAAAAATGACAATACAATGATTAAAAATAGTGCAAATAAAAACAATACCATAGAACAACTATTTAAATAGATTTATATCATATAAGGACCAGTTGTTACAAATTAAGAAGAACATAAGAATTAATTATAAGAATAAATTTAATAGCAGTTTGTTTACAAATGGGAAATATTTAATAAGCATTGTTACTGGCCTCCAAGTGGAGATTTTTACAAGCTTTTGGTGATCAACCGGAAAAGAATTTTTGGACATAGCATATAAGTCAAGCAAGTGATAGTTTCTTCTTTTTGTTCTCCTTTTTTATGTTTATTGAAAGCAAAAGTACATTCCCAAGAAAGAACAGGCAGGCTCAAAAAGGACAGTGTACAGGCGGGTAGTGGCTTTGGTCTTCTAAAGTCTAAAATTGAGGGGAGACATACTCAAGATCTCCTTTCAAAGCAATTACAACAGTTTCTGTGTTTCATATATGGTGAGTACAATCCAAAATGGTTAATGTAACACTTTAAGTTCTAAACTGTTTCCATGGGATAGCTTTTATGACAAAAATGAAGTTTGCACAGTGTATTAGTTGTGTGCATCAATTAGTACCAATAGTATTCACCTATCCACATCTTTATATATATAAGCACTTCAAAAGTGTGGATAACATTAACAATCAGTTCATTTTAAGTAGGTCAACCTTGCTAAAGTGGGTAGGCCTCATGGATCAGTCAAAAGCCTTAAGAGTAAAACTTGAGGTTTCCTAAAGGAGAAATTCCTCTTAAGGTTGCAGTTCAAACCTTGTATGAGTTTCCAGCTTGCAGGCCTGCCCTACAGATTTTGAACTTGTGGGCCCCCACAACTGTACAAATCAATGCCTTAAGATTTTATGTGTGCATGTGTATTTAAATATGTACATAGATTGCATACATATGTGTATGTATATGTATGTGTATATATATATATATATATATATATATATATATATATATATATATTCTCTCTGGAGAACTTTGTCTTATATACACACCATAAGATGTTAGGAAAACACGCCGGGGAGGACAAAAAGGTAACTGAAAAACAGGAAGTATAGTAAATGTTCAACAGATGTTAATGTCAGTTTCAGTACAAGATGCTGAAGTGTTGAAGTTAGTGTTCTGATAATAACATTTACTAATCCAGGGGCTCCTCGACTTACGATGAGGCTAAGTTGAGAAGCATACTAAATGCATTATCACTTTTGCACCATAGTAAAGTTAAAACAATTGCAAATGTACTCTGAAAATATAGACTGTTCTTTAACAGATAGTGCTTAGGTTGATGACATGTGATATTTTCATATAAAACTTATTAATGTGAAATCGGAGATTAGATAAGAAAAGTCATCTTTATTCATAGTAAGTGAGAAAAAAATTCAGCGAACATAAAGTAAACATAATATCCCTTAATTTTATTTTATTTTATTTATTTTTTTTTTTTGAGACAGAGCCTCAAGCTGTCACCCTGGATAAAGTGCTGTGGCATCACAGCTCACAGCAACCTCCAATTCCTGGGCTCAAGCAAGTCTCTTGCCTCTGCCTCCCAAGTAGCTGGGACTACAGGGACCTGCCACAACGCCTGGCCATTTTTTTTTTCTTTTTTTTTTTTTTTGGTTGCAGCCGTCA
>CAUYRH010062369.1:0-19421 GCA_963574655.1 Perodicticus potto
GTGTACATTGGTGCAATCATAGGGCAGAATGTGCTTCATATACAATCAGAAACATTTTGATCGTACTGTGAGAGATAGCCTTCATAGCATTTTCTTAATTATTTATGCCACTGCTGACGATTGGTTTCCTATTCCTAGAGCAAGTTCAGATGAGGGCGATCACTGTGACTTTCACTAACCTTAAAAACAGAAGTGCACGGTCAGGGTGTGACTAACACTGTCAAAAAAACTATTCGCCAGTAAATATGTTATAAAAAATTAAGGCTGTTACAGAAAAGTAAAAAATAAGGCTTGGAAAAGAAGTCCTTCGAGGTACAAATAAAAGATCTGAGGACAGGAGGAGTCTTTACTTTGATGACTAAAAGGTTGAGAGATTATCAATGTGTCAAGTAAGATTGTAATTTTAATGAGAAAAGATAGTCTGTTTTTCCCTTAACTCTGTACATGTTCAATACTAAGTTGAAAAAGGCACATTACAGTTCAGAAGTTGTTGTTAGCAAAAATTAATTTTATTCACTTTATATATTTGAAAAATCAAAAAACTTTCTGGAAGAAAGGTCTAGCTTATAGGTTTCATAGAGACTGGGTTTATTATTTTGGTTTTGAAGGATGACAAAGGGTGGTATCTGGTTTATAAGAAAACATACACAGATAGACATACACATTTGTATGCATGTATAGGTATGCGCATAGATTATTCATGTGTGTGTATATATAGACATATAAAATATTCATTTAATTGTGTGCTATAAACTGGAATAAAAGAGGTTGGGTTTATTCATTATTATAATTGCCTTAAGTAATTCATTAGTGTTAATTATTCAGTCACTTAAATGTTTCAGTGCGACATAAAAGTTTAAAAACAATGAAATGAATTATGTGTAATTTGGAAAATTTTGAATAACAAGAACTTGAAGGATAGCCACCAGTATCTCTCACTGAAAGAAAAGAGTACCTTGTTTTTCATATACAATAATTTTTTTATTACTGTATATTTCCAGTATACATAAAACGAAATAATAATAGCATATTAATTATCAAGTTTTTACTAACATTATTTAGTTTATGTCTCCTACATTTTTATTTTGGCAAGAATTTTTTTTTTTTTTAAGAGACAGAGTCTCACTTTGTTGCCCTCAGTAGAGTGCTGTGTTGTCACAGCTCACAGCAACCTCCAGCTCTTGGGCTTAGGCAATTCTCTTGCCTCAGCCTCCCAAGTAGCTGGGACTACAGGGGCCTGCCACTAATCCTGGCTATTTTTTGTTTGCAGTTTGGCTGGGGCTGGGTTTGAACCCGCCACCCTCACTATATGGGGCCAGTGCCCTACTCACTGAGCCACAGGTGCCACCCTTGGCAAGAATTTTTTAAAGGGACTTTCAGACATCATGTTATTTCACTTTAAATACTTCACTATAAGTTGCTAGCAAATGAGATAATTTTTTTGTAACCACAATACCCCATTATCACATCTAACCAAGTTAACTTTATTATCATCTAATACCTAGTATGCACTCAAATTTCTTTTATTTATTTATTCATTTATTTATTCATTTATTTCAGATTGCTTTGAGGGTACAAATGATTAGGTTACACTGTTTGCTTTTGTTGGGTACAGTGCAAGTTATAGTTGAGCCCTTCCCCCAAGGCGTGTGCTTTATACACTTATTCTACTCATTAGGCAAATTTCTGCAATTGCTTTAAAAATGTCTTTGTTCAAAATGAGATCCAAACAAGTACACTTTATTTAGTTAATTTGTTTCTTAAGCCTCTTTTAATTTGTAACAGATCGCCTTCATTTTAAAAATAAATTTATTTGGAAGAAATAAGGTCTTCTGTCCCATGGAATATTTCACATTTTAGATCTGGCTGATTATATTCTTGTCATATAAAGTAACATTTTTTTGTCTCTTATTTTTCATGAATGGGAATAATATGTAGTGCTTTAGATTATATTCAGATTAAGATATTTAAACATTTCTTAGAAATACTTGCAAATGATAATTGCCAGTATGTGATAGAATTATTTAGTGTCTCAGTTAAATGAGTCCGTGGTTATTATATTCAATAAAAATGAAGTTTGTTTTACTTATACACATAGTATTCAATTCTATGAGTGTTGACAATTGTATAAAGTAGTCCTCCCTGAAATACATTCCGAGATTCCCAGGGGATACCTGCGAAACCTACAGCCCAAACTCTTTATGTACTATGCTTTTTCCTATACGTACTTTCCTATGATAAAGTTTAATTCATAAATTAGGAACAGTAAGATTACAAATAATAATAAAATAGGACGATTGTAACAATATGCCCGCATCACTACTTGATATGTGACAGTAAATCCCCCAGTGAAGATACTATTAAGTCATTAACAGATGTGTAACGTATCCGGTGTGGCGGCACACTGCAAAGGCATGATTAACGTCTCGGGCAGGACGAATTGGGACGGCATGGGATTTCACCACACTGCCAGGAACAGTGAGAAATTTAAGATTTAAGAGTTATTTATTTCTGGAATTTTCCATTTAACATTTTTGGACCATGGTTGACCCCTGGGGGAACTGAAACCTTGCAAAATGCAACTGGGATAACGGAGGACTACTGCATTCCCATTTACCCGTCACTCGAGACACAGAGCATTGCCACCACATGATCAAGTTCCTTATGTTCCCTTCCAGACAATCCTCCCTTCCAGAGGCAACCTCTTTCAGATTTCACGTACCACAGCCTGGATTTACCTATTCTTGGATTTTATATATATGGCTTCTTTTTTCTCAGCATATTGCACAAATCAGGGGCTCTTGACTTTTTATCACGAGTAGCATTCCGCTCCACTGTATGACCGTGCCTCAGTTAGCTTATTGGTTATGTGGGTGAACTTCTGAGTTGTTCCTAGTTTTTGGCTACCTATAAAAGTTCTTTTTTGTGGGCATATATTTTCATCTCTCTTTTGGAAAAACTAAGGTGTGTGTTCTAAGATATCTTTCTGGAATCTGCCTAAGAAATTTTTGCTGACCGTAAGGTAGCAAAGATAGTCTCCTGTTTTCTCCAGGAAGGTGTATGTTTGTAGATTTTGTGTTTAGGTCTAAATCCATTTTGAACTGATTTTTGAGTATGGCATGAGAGAGGGGTTAAGGGTCTTTTTTTCTTCCAGACAATTGTCAGGGATTTCCAGTATCTTTTGTTAAAAAGAATATTTTGCCTTTGTTGAAAATCATTTGCACGTTTACACGTAGTTAGATTTCTTAACTTGTCATTATTCCAATAACAAAGTGTCTTGATTACTTCAAAAATATTGTTATTTGTGTAGGATCCACAGATCAATCTGGGAAGAATGAACATGTAACAATGTAAAGTCCTCTACTCAACAGTGTGAAATCAGTCTCCATTTATTTAGGTCTTTAAGTTTTTTAGTGATGTTTGCATTTTTCAAGACAGACATAATACATATACTTTTGTTGATTTAGTCTTAGGTGTTTGATATTCTGGGATGCTTTTATAAAGGGTACTTTAAAAAATTTCATTTTATTCTTCGGGCTGGTACGTGTATAGCCCAAAGAAGTAAAACTGATTTTTGTAGCTCCACCATATGTATCTTGGACATGCATTAAATTTATTCATTAGTTTCAGTAGTTCTTTCTCCCCCTGCAAATTTCTTATGGTTTTCTCTGTACACAACTGTATCAGCTGGGAAAAAGAAGCGTTTCCCTTTTACTACCTTTCCAATTTTTATGCCTTTAGTCATATTTTCTTCCTTCTTGCACTGTCTAGAACTTCCATAAACTACATTAAGACAGAAAATATGAGGATAGTCATTCCTATGCCATTGGGGAAAAAGTGGTCAGTGTCTTGGCATTACGTTGGTGATAACTCTAAGTTTTTTATTTTTTAATTTTTGGATTAATATAAGGTTACATTGTTTGTGTTTGTTAGTTAAAGTCCAGGTTGTAGTTGAGTCCTTCACCTAGGAGGTGCCATATACCTTAATGTACGTTTTTGATAGATGTCCTTTATCAGTGAGATAATTCTCTTTCATTTCTTATTAATGAAGAATTTCAGCATAGATAAGCATTGAATTTTGTGATTTTTCTGCATTTATTATCATATGATTTCCTTCTTTTATTCTTTTAATGTGATAAAATGCATTGATTGATTTTAGATCCTCAGACCAATTTTGCATCCCAAAAGATATGCCATTGATTATGATCTATATTGTTCATTTTATATATTTCTGGGGTTGGTTTGTTATTCTTTTGAGATGTTTGCAAGTAGTCATGAATGACTTTTATCTGTCCCCCAGTTTTTAATTTTGTTTTGTGATATCTTTGTCAATTTTGTATTTTAAGTTATTGTGGGCTCATAACATTAGTTAGGAAATATTTCTTTCTTCTCCATTTTTTTAAAGAAAGTTTTCCTAAGCCTGGTATTGTTGCTTCCTAAATGTCTGGTGGAATTCGCCAGTCAACTCTATAGGACTCAAATTTTTTTTCCATGAAGGAAGGAATTTTATTTCAAATTATTTCCCCTGTTAAATATAGCGCTATTCTGTTTTTCTATGTCTTACTTTGTTGAGTTTGGTAACATGTATTTTTCAAAGCATCTCCATTTTATCTATCATGTTGATTTCTTTGGCATAAAATCATTTGAAATATAATGGCCATAGGCTCTACAGTGCCATTCCCTCTGTCCTGGACATTGGCAACTGGTTTATTCCATTAAGGTTTTTTCTTGTCCAGTCTTACTGATTATATAAAATCTGTTAATCTTTTCAAAGAGCTAACATTTGTTTAGTTTGTGCATTGCTTTTCATTTTCTATTTCATCAATTTCTTATTTTAAACATTTTTTTCTTTAATCAGGAATTCAAGTCAATCCATTTCACCCAAGCACTGCTTTAGCTACATCTCACAAATTTTTATGTTTTGTATTTTAATCATTATTCAGTTTAAACTATTCAAGAAAAATTCCCCATGGTTTATTCTTTATCTTATGGGTTATTTTGATATGTATAGATAAATTTCCAAATATTTCAGGTTTTGTACATATCTTACTGATTTCTAATTATATATTGTTGTTGTCAGAGAAACATTCTTTATACTTTAATTCTCTCAACAGTGTTTCTTAAAATTTCTTTTATGATCCAGCATATAATCTATCTTGGCTAACATGTTCATGTGCACTTCAAGGAATTTGTGATCTGGAGATGTTGGGTAGAATGTTCCATAAATATTAGTTTGTTTAATTGCGTTGAAAATGTTATTCAAGTTCCTGTATCCTTCCTCATGTTTTCTGGCCTATTGGTCTGTCAATTACTGACAGAGGTGTATTGAAATCTCCAGCTACTGTTGTGGATTTGTGTATTTCTTCTTTTAGCTCTGTCAATTTTTGGTTCATGTATTCTTTTTAACCTCACATATTTATGTAGCATCAATACTAAAATATACTCTCTAAGCAATTTTCAAATATACAGTACCTTATTATTAACTATGGTCAATATGCTGTGCAGTAGAGCTCTTAAACTTATTCCTAACTGAAATTGTGTATCTTCAAACACCTCCCTAACACCCTCTCACCTGGTACCCATCATTCCACTCTCCGCTTCTGTGAGTTCGACTCGTTTAGATTCCACATATAAGTGATATTACGTGGCTTTGCGTTTCTGTGCTTGCCTTATTTTGCTTAACATAATGTCCTCCAGGTTCATCCACATTGTTGAAAACAACAGGGTTTCCTTCTTTCCGAAGGCTGGATGTATTACACTGTATATATGCACCACATTTTCTTTTTCTTCCATTGGTGGAAACATATATGGATGTATTTTGAAGCCCTGTTATTAAGTGTGTCTATAATTAGAATTCTTATCACTTTTTAATGAATTGATCCTTCTATTTGAAAATATCATTTATAGCTCTCTTGTCAGAAATCCTTTCTTCCTTTTCTCCTCCCTCCTCCTCCCTCCTTTCCTTTTTCTTTGCCTTTTTCCTCCCTCTCTCTCCCCCTCCCTTCCTCTTTCAAATTATTGCTCTTAATTTTTTTTAAATTTTGGATTAATATAAGGGTACACACTATTAGGTTACCTTGTTCGCATGTATTAGGGAATGTCTGAGGGGTAGTTGAGTCCTTCACCCAGGAGGTGTGCCATATACCCCTACACTGGATCTGTTAAATGGGCACTTTCTGAGCTCCCTCCCCTATTCCTCCTTCCTCCTTTCTTGAATTTAATTGTGTTTTTCTCTTGTGTGGGCCTGTAGTTGTTCATTTAGTAGTTTCAAATTAGTGTTGAGTACACGGGCTGATTGTTTTTCCATTCTTGAGATCTTTACTAAGAAGAATGTTCTTCAACTCCATCCAGGTAAATACAAAACATGTAAAGTCTCCATCGTTTTGTGGCTGAATGGTATTCTACAGTATACATATACACAGTTTATTAATCCATTCATGGGTTGATGAGAACTTGGGTTGTTTCCACATCGTTGTGGAGCTTCTATAAACACTTATACACTGTTGGTGGGATTGTGAACTAATATAGCCTTTTTAGAAAGAAGTATGGAGATTTCTCAAAGAGCTAACAGAGCTTCCATTTGATCCCACAATCCCATTATTAGGCATATACGCAAGAGAAAAAAAAATTGTACCAATATTTATGTTCAACTTAACAGTCTACCTTTACATGTTACTTTGCAAACACTGTAAACACTTTATCCTTCTTCCTATCCTTTGTGGCTTTTGTTATATATTTTACTTTTTATATTTACTTACCCCAAATATGTTATTATCATCTTAAGTCCTAAGAAATATTTAATATATGTGCATACAAACATGATTTGTACCAAAATATTATTACATATAAATTATTATATAGTTACTTATTTAAATAGTTTTTTAAAAATATTTACCCATATAGTTATCTTTTTTGATGCTCTTATTTTCAGGCTTCTGTGTGGTATTTTCTTTCATACCAAAAAATGTATATTAGTACATGTATTTACCCTACTTGACATTTGCTAAGGTATGGAGATCTGTGAATTGATGTAGTTCATGAATTTTGAAAATTTTTTAGCCATTATCTCTTCAAAATAATTCTTCTTCCTCATTCTCTTTCTGAAACTAATTATACATATGTATATTAGATGATTTGCTATCATTCCATACATCTTGGATTGCCTAAATTTAAAACTTGTTTTCTCTTTGTATTTCAGGTTGGATGATTTCTTTTGTCCTGCTTTCCAATTCGCTGGTCTTTCCTACTACTGTGTCCAGTATGCCCTTATGCGTATTGAAAGAATTTTGTACTTCTTATATTGTTCTGATATTTTCACTTGGTTCATTTATATAGTTTTTACATTTCTGAAATTTTTTATCTCTTCTTCAGTTTTCACTAGAATCTATAGCACAATTAGCAGAGTTGTACCATTTGATCTTCTTTTGTTTCTTTTTTTCTGTCTACTTGGATTAATAAATTGTTATTTTAGTTCCATTTTATTTCTGCCTGCTTCTGTCAATAGTCATTTCCCCTATTCATCCCATTTTTCTACTTCTTTGCATGTCTTCTAATTTAAATTCTATTACAGACATTTTGTGTCAGGAATAGTGGAATGTACCAGGAAAGGGAATTCCTGCTTGCTCTGTCGTGCAAGTAGGATGGGTGCTGAGTCAATCTAATCTCCAGTTGAGTTGAACATAAGCTTCATGTTAGGATTGGTTACATTCAGTTCACCACTGGAATACTTAGTAGTCAAGATCAGCACTTTCCTTTCAGCAGAACATAAGATAGAAGCACCAGTAATTCTCTAGAGATACTCCATGTCTTAAAACTCAGTTCCCAGCTTTTGGAGTTATTGAGAATTATCTTCCAGTCCTGTCTGGGTTTTCTGCACCTGAGGAAATTTCTGTCCACCCTACTTCTTTTACCCTTTATTGTATATCTCAGGGATCTCTCTCCCTTTTCGTGTCCTACTCCAAGCCTTCAGTGGGCTACTTACTGCCTTGAAATTAGTGAAAGGCCCCCAGTAAATATCCTGTGCAACTCAGGGGCAGTCTCTGTCCTACTCACCTGAGGCCTGTCCTCTACTGATGCAGCCTTTGGTGTCCTCTGCCCTAGCGTTGGTCAGGGCTCTGTGTGCTGGAGGGTAGATTTCTCTCAGTTCCTTTTCTCCCAGCCTTTACATTGTTTCCATGTGCTTATTGATGGCCTTGTGGAAAAGACCTAGTGTATGGGTCCAGATTTGCTCTGTGACCTGCACTCCCTGAGACCACCTTCCGTCACACTCCCCCCATTCACATTTTGTTAGAAGTTTGACTGCTTTTTCTTTGTCTCCATCTGTGAATATTAATTTCTCCTGCCACTTCTACTATTGTCCCCCCAGCAATAAAAGCAGCCATGTGATTCTCTTTTAGGAGAGACTTAGCCCTTTCAAAATTTAATTCCCTCAGATTTTTCTTGGTTATCATAAGCTCCCTGATATGTTTTAAAACTATAACTTATACTTTTATCTGTTTTGTCTTGATTTTTGGCCTGGGGATGATGGTTATTTGCTATCATTGTTGTGATGCCCCCCCACCCACCCACAGATTTAGTGTCTTAAAACAACACAAATTTATTATTGCAATTCTGGAGGTCAGAAGTCTGAAATGAGTATTATAGGGCTAAAGTTAAGACATTAGTAGGGGGTATATTCCTTCTGGTGGCTCTTAGAGGATAATACATTTCCTTGCTTTTTCTAGGTTCTGGAGCCCTTCTGCCTTCTTTGGTTCAGGACTCCTTCCTCCATCCACATTCTGTCACCCTATGTCCTACTTGATGACACTGACTCTCCCTTTTATAAGAACCCTGTGATTATATTTAACCCACCTGGATAATATAAAATAACCTTCCTATTTCAAGATCTTTAACTTCATCACATGTCAATTCCTTTGTCATAGAAGGTAAAATACTCACAGATTCCTGAGATTAGGACATGGACATCTTTGGGAGTGGTATTAATCAGCCTATGACAAGGGTCTAACTGCCACTTCCTATTTCTTAGCTTCTAGACCAGATGAAATGGGATGTGTTCAGGGTGATATAGCTGAAGACAACATTCTATTTCTTAACAGTAATTAGAGTTCAGCACATCATTTAAAAATAATTTTATTTATATCTTTCACACAAAAAATATTTTATAGGTAATGCAATTAAACATATACATCAACATGGTTTAAAGCTAAGCATTTCTCCTTTCCCCCAATAAATCAAAGAAGGAGACCTGATTTAGTGAGAACACAGGCCTTAGACTCAAGACTGATGGAGTACCCAGGCTTGGTCACACTGGCATTATTACTTACCTTTTTCAACCCTCTGTTGGCTCAAATGGAAATTATTATTCTTCGCAGAGATTCGTTGTGATTATTATACTCTGTGCCATGGGGTAAAGTTCTGATTACTAACAACACAGTAGTTGTTCAAATAAAGTTCATTCATTTTTTTTTCTTTATCAGATTAGAAGAATAAGATTAGAAAACTATAACTGTGAAATGAGATAATAAAATGTCAAACTGGAACATTTTCCTTCGGAATACTAACCAACTGTTTGTGGACTCTACCTTGTTGGAATTGAGATTTGTCTCGTTGACAGCAGAGCATGTCAAGGCTTACCGAGTTATACACCAGATGATTGGCAGTCTGTCATGTTCTGTCTCCCCTCCTGAGATCTCCCACAACCCAGGTCAGATCCAACATCCTTACATGGTAGAAATATGCCTAGTGCTTCATTCTTCTGATCTGTATTTGTTTTCACAGTAATGGCCCCAGAAGAAATATCCCCAAATAAGGTCTTGTGTCATTGTCATCAGAGTAACTTGGCAATGGCTGACAGAGTAATATCAGAACTCCATATACAAACCTTCCCTTTGAGGGCAGTTTTACTCGTAATAAGTACCTACCCAGTGCAATTAGTCATTTCCTTACCCTATACTTTAGAACTATTCATATGTGGTTTATAAATAGCTGGCATAGAAAAGTGGTTTTGGTTTAACAATGCTCTCTATTTTAGATGACACTAAGTACTCTGTTATTGCTTGGAAAATAAATAATAATATACCTTATATAAAATACTAATCCAAGTCCATTATTATGAGTTCATCCTATGGGATAGGTTTGAGATAATGTGACACTTAAGTAAAAGCAGGAGTGGTAATTATACTTTAAGTTGTCCCATAATTAAAACAAAACCATTATAAAAGCGAGCATTTTCTATAGTTAGTTTATAACATCTCTTGCGAGTTTTTGTCATGTCCATTTTTATATTTTGAGTAAAAATGCAACACAGAAATATTGTGTAGCATCAATTTCCAAGCACAGGTGAAATTGGCATATTGCTTTTACTTCCTTTCTTTTCTAAACAATGTCCATGCACATGGGTGCAGCACTTGCAGCCACTTATTTGTGGTGATGGGCAGGCTAGAGAACATAGATATGGCAATCTGCTTGGCTGATTCCTGCTACACATTGGGAGTCACGGAATAGGTCCCAGCAGGTTGAAAGCTGTGCACCCACGCACTGCCGAATACTGTGATTACAGCAGGTAGGTGGTTCTGCTAACGGAGAACTTCAGAAAGGTGGGAGTCCAGCATAATGCAGTGTCTGATTTATTGGAGTTTGTGGGGACACACTATAATTGTATACTTGGTGTAATGTCTGATTGTTGTGTCTTTCATACCCTTTGGAAGCCAGCCCCCCATGTAAGTGATAACCCACTGGAGCTTTTGTTGTGAGTACAATTGAAACATATGAAATGAATAGCAACTGATTAATTGAAGCAGGCTACATTTTTGGAAAACAAATCAAAGTGATTTGCATGAATCGCAATTTGTTACATAATGCATTTTGAGGGCACAAATTACCTTTTTAAAGCCTAGGACACATATATACACAGTGGAACAAACAGAAATATAATAAACTGGGCTATAACTACATAATTCACATTGAATACTGGATGCCAAAACTGATGTGAAACAAATGATTTTCCAATAAACTACTCAGGCAGAGCCATATCTGTTCTAAAATTTCAATTGAATATTATTTATAATACCAATAATTCTTCATGATTGTTAACCATGGGATGATGAAACAATTTGTTTTACATATTAGTTTGGGGGATTTGTGTATTCCCAAGTTGAAAACCGATTTGTAATTCTGTTCCAGATACGGTAAATAAGTAGGAAGTCTGAGAGAAGTACTTGGCGGGAGGAAAACTTTCAGAACTAAATCATTTTTGCCCTTATCTAGTTTTGCATAAAAGCTAAATTTGAAGAAATAGTGTCGTCAACATTAAATGCAAATATCATCATCATAATACTATCTTTTCGGTGATTTAATATCTAAAATGGATTTTAAGAATAGTTTTCTTTATCATTTTTCTTATAGTTTTTATCTTTATTATTATTCTTACTAATAACCAGATTAGGCAAATACTAAAACAACTGAATTTTATACTTTATTGGTAACTACTTTCAGTATCTAGTTGTTTTTCCTTTTTGGTTTGGTCTTAGGTATGTACAAACATACACACATACATACTTATATATAAAATATTCTTAGGAAAGCATATGAAATGTATAAAAGAATATTAAAAATGAGATTGCATTATATGTTGATTTCTAATTCCATTTTTTTTTTTACAGAGACAGAGTCTCACTTTGTTGCCCTCAGTAGAGTGCCATGGTGTCACAGCTCACAGCAAACTCCAACTCTTGGGCTTAGGCCATTCTCTTACCTCAGCCTTCAGAGTAGCTGAGACTACAGGCACCCAATAGAATGCCCAGTTTTTTGTGTTTTTTTTTTGCAGTTTTTGGCTGGAGCCAGGTTTGAACCAGCCACCTCAGGTATATGGGGCCAGTGCCCTACTCCTTTGAGCCACAGGTGCCACCCTAATTTCATTTTTTAATATAACAAAATATACCAAACATTTTTCAATGTCAATAAATACATATCTACATCATCATGAAATACTATTTAACCAAACACTTCTTATTCTCAATTTCTTATTCTAAATTTTCACTATAACAAAAGATTTAACCATACATCCATATACAATCTAAACACACTTGTTTAATGATTTTGTTGGAATAAATTCCTAGAAGTAGAATTATTGAATCAAAGTATGTGTAGAATTTGAAGGCTTTGGTTCATTTTGCAAATTACCTTTCATTAAACTTGTATCAGAAACCATCCTCCCAACTTTTTTTTATTAAGTCATCTGTTCATAGATCATGTATACATTTATGCCATTATGGGGTTCAATGTGTTGATTATTTGTACAAATTGGAGTGCTTATGTCCCACTAATCAACATAGCCTTCACCTCATTTACCCAATTACAGCATTAAGATATTTATGTTCTACACCTAATAGATGTAACTTGTACTTGCAATATGCTCCTTAGTATCCTCCAAATTTCCTTAAGTCTCACGACTTGTAACTACAAAATCAAATATTCTTTTATTTGTATTGGGTCCTTTTCTTCCATTTCCTCCTCCCTCTCTCTATCCCCTTCTTTTCTTTATTCCTTTCTTTCTTTTGATAAATGTGGAGCAAAACACCTTTAAATTCATTATCTTCCCCAATGTAACAGAAATTTACTTAATAGAATGACAAATTTAAATAATTTTTAATCTGTGCATTAATTTACTCCAGGAAAAAAGGAGTATTCATCATATAACTTTAGGGTTCCAAGTTTTCACTTCCGCACCTGCCATCTCGCTCTTATTAGTGAGCCCATTAAGAAAACTTCGCTAGGCAAAAATCAATGTTCAGACTTTAATAATGATTTCATTTCTTTTGTTTGTTTGTTTTTTTGCAGTTTTTGGCCAGGGCTGGGTTTGAACCCGCCACCTCTGGCATATGGGGCTGGCACCCTACTCCTTTAAGCCACAGGCGCCGCCCAAGAATTATTTCATTTCTTTTAAAAGGAAACGAATATACTGTACACACATAATACAAACATAATATTCTAGTCATTGAAATCTAAATAAAAGAATAAGATAATTTTCCCCATCATAAAAATGTTCTTAGTTGGCTAGGAAAAATGAGAGAAAGCTGGCATTGGTTGAGACTTCCAAGAGGAGAGAACAACTTGTACAATGATTAAATGCAAGAAAATCATGGTGCTTTTGAGAATTGCAAGGATTCCGTTAAAGTTCCTTTATTCCCTTCATCAAGTCTACTAACTCCATGCAATGGCTATCTAGGGACCCAAATCCATGTGGGTTCCCCTTAAGCAGTGGACTAGGATCAGAACTTTTTTTCTGTTTTCTTCTCCCTCCTCATGAAAAACGTAGCTATTTGCTGGAAGGAAACCGTGTGTAAATATTTACCCTTGACTTATAGGATATTACTCATGCCACCTTTCCTGGAGAGAACCATGTCCAAAGAAAGGGGCGGTGCATAATAGAACAAATCCTTAATGGCAGAATTTCAAACAACAGCAGCAACATTGTTCTGGAGACATTTTGCTTCTCATAGACAGCCGTTAATTCAGGCCACAAATAAGCCTAAATCTGTATTTAAAAGAAATCTTCAAGCCAGGTACAGTGGCTCATGCCTCTAATCCCAGCACTCTGGGAGGCTACGGTGGGTAGATTGCTTGATCTCAGGAGTTCAAGACCAGCCTGAGCAAGACTGAGACCCCATTTCTAAAAATAGCTGGGCATTGTGGGGGGCACCTGTAGTTCCAGGGGGGCTGAGGCAAGAGGATGATTTGAGACCATGAGTTTGAGATTATGTTGGGGTATGATACCATGGCAACAAAATGAGACTGTCTCAAAAGAGAAGAAGAAATCTTATTAATATGTCTAGAAAGTTTTTATGAAAAAAGAATGTCTGGTTGTGAGTTATACCTCTGTTATATATACAAATTTGCTGTAATGTCAGCTACAAATCTATCAGTGAAACCATCTCTCTCCTCTATCTGATTACTTTGCTAAGTACAGGTAACCAGCATGGACTTTGGTAAGTCTCTGGACAGTACATATACTGAGATGCACATGTGCCAGCTTAAGACAATAGAGTAATGGCTGTTGTGGTATAAAGCAGAGGTTGCTATACCATGGAAACAACATGGGCTGGCTGGCAAGCATCCTTCGGTAACACCCATGAGTTATGATGCTTCCTATTGTAGGTCATAGGGTCTGGCGCCTACAGATCTCCTGGATTTGGCCTAGGCTTGTTTCAGACATTATTTGGGATTAAACTTGTTAGTGCCAGTTCCATCTTTTCCATTAGTTGTTCATTAATAAAACTCCAGATGCCCATCATTCATCACATCATAACATACTGGATGGCAGTTAATTCACCTACAGTTTTCTTATTTGATAACTTTCTCGTTCGTGTTAATTGGATTACTTGGAATTTTCCATCAATCACGGCATCTCAAGTTCTGGCTCTTCTGAAAGAATCCATTTGCGAGACGTACATTATACACTAGATGTACACAAGCAGAATTAATGTAGGATCCAATTTCAACTATGACTCATGTCTGCTTTGACTGGAGTGGAGGGCACAATTTTGTCCCCCAATAGATCCTTCCTCAAAAGAGGAAAATAAAGTTAAAAGCAATTACTTTTACCTTAACTCACCTTACTCAAAACCCCTCTGATTCATAGGGCCATGAGGAAATATTTATGTTCAAGGAGACTTTGCAAGAACATTTACTGCAGGGAGTCATGTGGGGCAAAGGCATGAAAGGGTCTGGGGGTTTGGAACTGAGATCTGGTCTGGCGCGTTGAGCAGCATTGAGATTTTGTTCATGTTCCTCTTCCGTTAGCTCCAACAGTGAGAAGTGATGTTCTCTTTGGATCATTCCGGCTCTACAATGTGATCAGAGTCTGTTGGTGAGAATTCTTGAAGTTGGGGGAAAGTGTCATGTTTATTTTCTCAACTTTCCTGCAAATACTCCCAGATCCCATTCACTTCCACTCTCCCTTTTAAAGAAATGCATTGTTCTTTTCTTCATAACAACTTATTTCCCATTTTAACTTTAATGTTAAATTCATGCGTGGTTTCTCTTCTCATTGTGGTATAACTAAAAAAAAAAAAGAACAGTAGAGACTTGATGAAAGTGAGAACATTCTTGCTGGTGTGCATTGTACACGTTTTCTGCTGGCTCCCATGGGAACGGTATGACTTAGATACATGCAGCCTATTCCAATGAAAGAGAAACTCAGCCGAGGACACAGGCTCCCGCTGCCTTGTCCACAATGCGGAGTGAGCACCTCTGTGTGGTGTGAACTGGGCTGCCACTCCAGCCGGGTCTGCTCCCGGGGCTGAATCAGCAGTCATCCTCCTGGTTCACATATCCTCCAGGTCAAGTAAATAAGTGATTCCTACAGCCCCAAATTTCTCCTTATGCCAGCATGCTCCCGGGATATTAAGCAGGTCACCATAAGACCCAGATAACAATTCATTTCAGGTTTCCAGGTTGCTAAGAGCCCCACCAATTTTCCTGTGTCTGGCCCAGATCCTCTTCAATCTTGCTCGGCTATTTCCCTTCTGAGGTCTTGCTCTCAGATCTGCATATATTTACATGTTTTAGCCTGCAAGCTTTTTAGCTACAAATTATATAAAATAGAGGTCAGCTCTCTGCCAATATAATTGTCTTTTCTCCCCCCATTTGCTTACACTAAAAAATAAATAAAAACATGAATAGGAAGACTAAAAAACATGAAGTCTTTTTATAGAAGTCTTTTAACTGTATCATTCAAGACAACTGTTGTTTTAAAACTGCTATAAGGAGAGCAAAATTTTGATCTCCAGCTTCTAACGTGTTTTACTCCAAGCTCATTCATCTCTATTTTACACAGAGGGAGAATTGGGCAACTCAAAAATTAAGTGACATGATCTTTCCCTGTGAGACGGTTTTCAAGACAATTTAAAGACTTAGCAAACTTATCTGGACACTCAAATTATTAACAGTACAATCTGGGTTTCCTACCATTTTCTACTTGGTTGTGTCAATAAAGTAAAAATCACCAGGTCAGGTTTTTCTGTCTTCAAGGTCATTGTAGCTCTTAACCATTATATTATATTTTTAGAGGGATTTTTTTTTATCCTTTGGAACTTGTTGTCTTTTATGCTTTTCATCTACTTATTGTAATACGTAGGTGTTACTGTTTTTTAAAATCACTTTCAATTTCAGCCTCCTTCACAGGTTAGCACTACGAAACATCCCCCAAACTTTCCAAACACTTAGTTTTGTTTCTGTTTCAAAGTTTATCATCAAAATGATGTGCATGGGTTTAGAAATCAAGAAGAAATGCTACTAATATATAGATTCAGTAAAGTTTCATCTGTTACACTTGCACTGCTACTCCATATGGCATGGTCTGGTATAAATTAGAAGAGGCATCTCTTTCCTCAAGACATTTTCCTGCTAATGAAAAATAGTTCTAATAAATAAGGAAATCTATGATGACTACCAGTGGTTCTCCCTGGAGCTGGTCAGTGCACAACCTGCACCACTGTATGCAAGAAGCATGAAGGGTCTTTAATTTTTTAAAAACACTTTTTAGAGAAATACTCTTACCCCAATCATAGGTGTACATTTTAACCAAAGGAATACCATCTTCATAGACTGATTAGGACTGCTGAAACTTGAAACTGATCTTGAAGTTTTTAGGAGTTAGTGCTTCACCAGTGATTAAAATCATTCCTAATAGGAGTAAAAAAAGTGGCTCCTTCTCTTAGGATCGCAAAGTAAAGTTACTTATCCATTGAAAAACAACAGAGACATGAAGGTAATCTTTTCTGAAGGGATTTCCTCCAGAAAAAACACAGCTCTGATTAGAGAAATTTGTGACATAAATCACGCACTGTGGTGCAGATTATTGGGCACATTATAATCTGCCTTTGTGCAGTATTTTGAAATACATCTGATGATTAATAAATTATCTATGTGTAATGACATATGGAAATCAGAAAAATGGTTCTTTGAGTACTGCTAAAATTTGCAGAGGAGAACATTAGCAAGTTTCCAAGGAGAGATTCACAGGCTATTTCTAAAATCTTAACAACAATGAATCAAATGTTTACCTGGATTGATGGTTTAAGTTAATCATTCCATTAATTCTCAGAAGACCATAATGGGAATCAAAGGTTATGATCTAGACTTAATGCCATTCCAGTTCTGCCTTATTAAATGTTAATCTTTTTGTCAGGACTTTCTGGACAAACTATAAAAAAGGTTTCCAATCACCTAAACTAGAGGACAAAGTCCAAACTCTTTAGTGAGGCAAACAAATCTCCCTGACCAGGTTTACTGTCTAGGGCTTTGTTAGTGCAAGGGCATTGGAGTGAGGCCTGGGCTTTCTTCCGGGCAGGGTTCTTTAGAATCTGGCCCAGGCTGTGAGTAAAAGATCAAAGAGGAACTAAGGTTTGTGTCCTTGAGGAAGGTGTGCTTGGGGTTAGATAGAGTATGTTAGAAGTGAATCTCCAGAGGACAGTCTGCCATGAAGATAAGGTATAATGAAGAGAGTGGATTCTCTAGGCAACACCTACAGAAATTCCTGAAGAATGAAACAGTCTAGGCCGAGTGTTTTTAAATTTTCAAACACTTTTCATTCACAAACTCACACGTTCCCTATATTCTTAGCTCTACCAATTATTATTATTGTTATATATATTTTTGAGACAGAGTATCACTTTGTCCCCCTTGGTAGACTGCTGTAGCATCATAGCTCACAGCAACCTCAAACTCTTGGGCTCAAGCAATCCTTTTGTCTCAGACTCCCAAGTAGCTGGGACTACTTGCGCCTTCCACAACGCACGTCTATTTTCAGAGATGGAGTCTCGCTCTTGCTCAGGCTGGTCTCGAACCTCTGAGCTCAGACAATCTACCAGCTTTGGTCTTTCAGAGTGGTATGATTCCAGATGTGAGCCACTGCATCCAGCCAGGAGTACTAAATATTATTTTCCCTTTACCTGGAAAATTTTCCCCATTAGTTTTCACCGTTGGAAATTACATTTAAAGAACCATTTCAAATTCTACTTCCTTGAACCTCACACAAACTTTGATGGTAGCAAAGAGAGTGCCCATAAAGTTTGTGAGCAATTTAAAATAGTGTGTCCGGACTGTATGGACACCCTGCATATCCCAAGACATTGTAATTATTTCTTTGCAGTTTCTGTTCTCTTACAGACTATCAGCTCACTGAGGGAAGGGCAACCTTTTCTTGAACAGATATATCTTTGTGGATGGAATCTAAGGCCCTCTCAGTAGAGTTTGTGGAATAAATAAGCGAATGAATAAAAATTTTCATTACTGACATCTAGATTCTGCTCTCATGCATAAAACGTAGTTCAAATTTTATCACTGAGCCACACATATTTATGGTCACTTGCCAGGTGCCAAAGACTCATGCTTGCAGGTGTTTTGGCAGAGGCCATGGCTTATGTGTGAGACCCAGACTTCATCCTTGATGAATTTACAACTTAATTGAGGAAACAAGATACTCATGAAGTCAGTAGGAAACATACAAGGTAGGACTGAGTTGTTTGGTATGGACAAAATAAACATTGAGTAAAAACCTCCTAAGTTAATACCAAGTTTGAAAGAATTTTTTCCAGGAACTCCCTTACTATTAAAACCATCTTGAGGAGGAGATAAAGAAATAAAAGATCACATACATGAAGGAAGAATATCTCCAAATTAACACCCAAATGAGTCTGGGTGTTTAACAAGATGGTTATTGGAGTCCCTTATAATCCCATTCTTGTAACTATGAGACAATAACCACTTTGAGAAGACGGTGAGTGTCACTCTAGGAATAGGAAGACCATGGTAACACTCTCATCAGAGGCCACATCTCCATGATCAGGACATGGATCTTCTAGAGCATGCCAGTGGACAGTTACGCAGGTTTCTGATTTCCTCTCCTTTCATTTTATTTGAGATGATGGCATTAGATCATTTTCAAACTAAAATAAAGTTTTCCAAACACAATCTTTACCTTTTAATGTCTAAAATATCCTTGGGACTAATTGCATCCTTCCATCTCTCAAATCAGATTGTGCAAAGCCTTCAACTAGTTCTTACCTTTGAGGATACGCAGCTAATCAGAAATCCCACAACCTTCCAAGGCCATTGCTAATTTGCAATGGGGGAGGGAGGCTTTAGTCATTATTTCGGAATTAATGTGAAATCATATGAAAATAAATTTCCGTTTCTATAACCCTCTATATATTTTCTAAGTTAAATATTTCTCCCCCCCTCGTAGTTTGTAGATAATTACTTTTCTACAAAGCTAGTTTATATGATAAAGGGTGAGATCACACTTGTGGTGCATATGTGAAGGGTCAGGAGAAATCTTCTAAATACGGATCAAAATTGTTTTCACATAGTAAATGAGAAAATATCATGAATGTTACATTAATCAGGTGGATAAAAATATC
>CAUYRH010062371.1:0-10926 GCA_963574655.1 Perodicticus potto
AAAGAAATTGAGGCTCAGAAAAGTTACATGACCCTGACTCGCTTGGGGGTCACACAGCGGTTAAGCAGCAGAACTAGCCCGGAGTCCAGGTGCTTTTACTGCCTCATCTCTGTTCCTGCCTCCCCATGGCAAGGCCGCCACCCTTGCACAAATCTAAGTTTAGGAATCAAAAACTGGGTGCTGGGATGAAATGGCAAGTAGGGACTGGAGGCCATGATGTGGCCATTGTCACTTGTAATTCTAGCTGTGCACCTTCAACACCTCCACCCAAATCATCACCACCATCCAGTGCAGGGATGGCTGGTCAGGGGTAGTTTTTTTCTCTTGTCCCCAACCTCCCTCGCCTATTGTTTTACAACTATTAAAGATTGTGGCCAGAAGAAACAACATGACCACTTAAAAGGAAAATCTGCACTTGGGAGGCAAAGGCAGGTGATTGCCTGAGCTCACAGGTTTGAGAACAGCCTGAGCCAGAGCAAGACTTCATCTGAGGGGAGAGCGGGGAAGAACTGGGCATTGTTACAGGTGCCTGTCGTCCCAGCTGCTTGGCTGAGGTAAGAGAATTGTTTGAGCCCAAGAGTTTGAGGTTGCTGTGAGCTATTGTGCCACAGCACTCTACCAAGAGGGAGAAACTGAGACATTTTATCAAAAAAAAAAAAAAAAAAAAAAAGAAAGAAAGAAAGAAAAGAAAAGGAAAATCTGGAAATAACTGAAGCTATTTAGTCAAATGAATAGATCAAATGCCATTAAGATATGGCAAAACTGTGGAGAGGAAGAAAGAAATAAAGATGTGCCAGCTTGGCACCTGTAGCACAGTGGTTAAAGCACCAGCCACATACACTGAGGGTGGCAGGTTCGAACCCAGCCCAGGCCAGCTAAGCAACTGCAACAACAAAAAAAAAAAAGCGGGCGTTGTGTCCTATAGTCCCAGCTACTTGGGAGGCTGAGGCACCAGAATCACTTAAGCCCAAGAGTTTGAGGTGACACCACCGCACTCTACCCAGGGCAACACAGTGAGACTCTGCCTCAAAAAAAAAAAAAAAAAAGAAAGAAAGAAAGAAAGAAAGATGTGGGGTGGCACCCATAGCTCAGTGGTTAGGACACTTCCACATACACTGAAGCGGGCGGGTTCGAACCTGGCCCTGGCCAACTAAAATCAACTCTGACAACTGCAACAAAAAAAAAAGTCTGGGTGAGTGCTGGCAAAGGGAAGCGGCAAGGCCTCGTGGGAGCTGCCTGCAGTATCAGTGCTGAGGTCATAGGGCTGTGCTGGGACGTGGACGTCCCATAGTGGGAGGCAGACAGGAAAAACAAGCACTGACACAGCTGTCCTAGGTACTCCCTAGGTGCAGACATTCTTGGGTGGGCCGCTTTCTTCCCCGGGCAACACAATCTGCCTGCAGGTACTTCAAAGAGCCTGTATTTTTTTCTTGGCGTCCGGACAGATTGAAAGGCGAGGTGAATGGAGTGAGCCTTTATAAGAAAGTAAACTTTTATCCTCTAAAGAATTGGCCGGAGAAGACCTCTGAGTTTTTACTGCAGGACACGTGGCCGTTTTAGTTTCCCACTGGAGGCGCTCCCTAGGAGCCCACTGGTCTTCTCCACTTTAGCCTCGTCCTGTCCTCTCTGCGGTGACCGCCTGTGGGCGCTGGACGATAATTTCTGCTCTACAGAGACCTCTTCACTAGTTCACAAAGTGTGCAACTCAGGAAAGTGACTCAAAAAAGAAAAGCCTTGGGTGGAGAGGAAACGTCTCCATAGTCCTTGCTAATAAACCGTCCTGCGACTTCAGCCCCCAGGCGGCATCGGGCCCGCCAGAGCCGTGGGTGCCCCGCAGCCTCCCAGCCGCACTCCAGGCCGGTCCTACGGCCGCTCAGAAAACGCTGCCAGTGGAACCCGCACGCGGACGCGCCGGCCGCACTGAGCATGCCCAGGTGCAGGGCCGATCGGAGGAGTTTTTCCCTTTCTTTTCTATTTCTTTTTTTGGGGAGGGTATTAAGTAAGAGGTCTCACCCCAACCCCCACCTCGGCCCCCTCCCATCCCCGGCCTAAGCAGCTACCATGGCCAAGGTCCCCGGCGCGGTGCGGCGTTGTCCCAGGAGGCTTGGTATCTTTCAGATGAAGGCATTGAAGCTTGCACAAGTTCTCCTGACAAAGCCAGTGTAAATGACATCATCCTGATGGCTCTTAATGCAGATCTGAGAACAACTGGCAAAAAATTCCTCCCCAGTGACATCAATGGTGGAAAGATAGAAAAGCTTAAAGGTTCGTGTGTTTTGCAAATTCAAAAAATTCGCAGTGTTGCTGCACCAAAGGATAATGAAGAATCTCAGGCTGCCCCAAAAATGCTACGATTGCAGATGACTGATGGGAATGTGAATTGCACAGCAGTAGAATTTAGTTATATGTTAAAAATAAGCCTGAACACACCACCTGAAACTAAGGTTAAACTCTCAGGCGTTATTGACATAAAAAATGGATTCCTACTCTTGAATGACTCTAATACCACAGTTCTTGGTGGTGAAGTGGTACGCCTTTTTGAGAAATGGGAATTACAGAGAAGCTTATCAAAACAATAGAAGCAATATTGGAACCGAAGGTGGACCTTTTGTGCCTTTTGGACAGAAGTGTGTGTCTCATGTCCAAGTGGATAG
Organism: Perodicticus potto; assembly: GCA_963574655.1. NCBI lineage: Eukaryota > Metazoa > Chordata > Mammalia > Primates > Lorisidae > Perodicticus > Perodicticus potto. The sequence continues at coordinate 2,655 of CAUYRH010062371.1, forward strand.
CAGAGAACTTGATTGAAGAAAGACATTGCAAGTTACAATGCCTATCAAAGCTACAAATGATAATGATGAATTTGAAAAGCAAAGGACTGCTGCTATTGCAGAAGTTCCAAAGAGCAAAGAAGCCAAGACATTTGGAGGAGTTGGTGGCAGGGCTAGAAGTAATCTCAGTATGAGTGCTTCTGGTAACCAAAATAGGGAAGATTTACCAAAAGAAAAGTCAACCAAATCAGAGGCCAAACATGAAGGTGTTTATGGAGAACTGGTTGACAAGAAGGCTCTGAAGCATATACCAGAAATGGGCTTCAGTGAGGAAGCTTCAAGGCAAACTCTTATGGATAATGGCAACAACTTAGAAGCAGCATTGAATGCACTTCTTTAACAGCAATAAACAGAAACCTGTTATGGGTCCACCTCTGAGAGGTAGAGGAAAAGGCAGGGGGGGAATAAGATCTGAAGATGAAGAAGACCCGGGAAATGGAAGGCCATCAGCACTAAGTACATTATTTGATTTCTTGGAATCTAAAATGGGGAATTTGAGTGTGGAAGAACCTAAGTCACAGACTCAGCAGCTTCATCAGGGACAACATAGAGTGTCAAATACAGATCAAAACGGAATAAAAGAAAATAATCAACCAAGACATCTTCCTCGAAATGATACCAGGCAGCCAAGGAATGAAAAACCACCTCGTTTTCAAGGAGACCCCCAAAGTTCAAAGTCCATTTTGGAAGGGAGTGGGTTACCTAGAAATAGAGGTTCCGATACTTCTTCTCCTTTAGGTTCTCAGCACAGTGGTGGTGCTTTTTTAAAAAAAGAGATAACTATGCAAAGCAGATCAGGAAAAGGTCCTTCCTATGCAGAGGCAAAAGATAAGCCACTTCCTCAAGAATCCATAGATTATAATAATCAAAACATGGAAAAAGAAAAAACCAAATAGCTAATCCTGACCATTTTTATGATGCGAAATCATGAAGCTTTCAGTGGTATAAAAATTGAAAAACATTTTATTGTAAATACTGATTACCAGAATCCTATTCTGAGTAATAGTTTCATTGGTATTCCAAATGGAGAGACAGAAATGCCACCGAGAGGAAAATGAGTAGGACCTATTAAGCCAGCAGGACCTGTCATAGCTAAACCCTATGACAATAAATGATTTTATAATAGTGGTCCCAAAAGGAGATCTGGGCCAATTAAGCCAGAAAAACTACTAGAAACATCTGTTCCTATGGAGTATACAAAAATGTGGAAACCTGGAGATGAACGTTTTGCACTTTATCGGGAAGACGACAAGTTTTACCGAGCAGAAGTTGAAGGTCTCCACTCATCAGGCATGACAGCTGTTGTTAAATTCATTGATTATGGAAACTATAAAGAGGTGCTACTAAGCAATATCAAGCCCATTCAAACAGAGGCATGGGTATGTGATCCAAATTCTGTACAAGGCATGAGCTATTTTGAACAAAATAAGTATTTCTAAAAGAGTAGGCATACTCATACAGAATTTACAAGTGGGAAATGATTTTGAATTTGCTTATGAGGCTACCCCTAAAGTAAGATTTTAATTTAAGTCTTCCACTGAACTACAATAAATATGAATACGTTGAAATTACTTTTCTGGTAGAATGTTTTGATGTATTATACTTTGGAAATAGGTGCTCTTGTTTATATATTTGCCAAAATTTTTTGTGTGTAATATGGGTTCTTATGCATATTTTTCTTTCCCAGCTTGTCACTTTAAATTTTATTAAATTTTGTCCAGTGGTTGCCAAACTTAAAATTCTGTTGGATACATGTATATTGTTTACTATTTTAATTATGTGTAAAATTAAGAAAAAACACTTTAAATTACACATGAATTCGTAGTGTATTTTTTGCATATATATTTACATATGTACAGATTAACTATACATGTCTGTTAGTAATTATTTTATTAGTTTTGTTGCCAAATGTTATGTCAAAGCTGTGTGGTAACTTTGATGGTGTAACTTAGAACTTACTGGCTTCATGGAGTCAATTTTATATAGGACTTACGGGATTTTGAATAGATAGATTCTTAAGTATATTTAGGCAAAAACAGGAGTACAAGACATAATTAGTTTGTAAAGTTTTTGTTAATTCTTTCATTTCTCTAATTTGTGGGTAGTTGTTAATAAATTTATCATTATAAACTTAAAAAAAAAAACAGCTGGGTATTGTGGGCAGACGCCTGCAGTTCCAGCTACTTGGGAGGCTGAGGCAAGAGAATCGCTTAAGTCCAAGAGTTGGAGGTTGCTGTGAGCTGTGAGACCTGGCACTCTACCCAGGGTGACAGCTTGAGACTCTGTCTCAAAAAAAACAAAAACAAAAGAAATACAAAAGAAATAAAGATATGGCTTTTGTTAAGACAGAAAGCTCTAGGCTTATACATGTGAATCACCTGCTGCTTTCTTGGCCTTCCTCGGGGGTCTGCAATTGTCTATTTAGTCTTACTTGTGAAAGCATTTGACCACTCAATCCTCTACAGGGAGTACTGGAATGACTCTAAGCCCACTGTTTCTAGACGTTCCTGCCATACTTTGACTATCAGTTTCTGAACCCCAAGGTCACCAATGTAGAAATGAGTAGCCAGGATAGGGAATGCAGAGCTTCATCCAACCCATCTCCTCTTTTCTTTTTCTTGTTTTCTTTCTTTCTTTCTTTTTTTTTTTAGAGACAGTTTTACTTTGTCACCTGTAGTACGGTGGTTACAGTGCCAGCCACATGCACCAAGGATGGTGGTTTCAGCCTGGCCAAGCCCAGCTAAACAACAATGACAACTGCAAAAAAAAAAAAAAATTAAGCGGGTGTTGTGGAGGGCCTCTGCAGTCCCAGCTACTTGGGAGGCTGAGGCAAGAGAATTGTTAAAGCCCAAGAGTTTGAGGTTGCTGTGAGCTGTGACACAATGGCACTCTACCAAGGGTGACATAATGAGACTCTATCTCAAAAAGAAAAAGAAAGAAAAGAAATTCTTCAGTGGCTCCCCATTCTTCTAACAGACCATCTTAATTTATTTCAGAGGGTCCATAGCACCCCACAACTATGTGAAGACTGTTATGAAGAGGGGGCCATACCTTTCATCATTCACCAAACAGCTATGACCATTTGAATATACCTAGTAACTTTTGGTCTGGAGAGTGAGGCATAGGCTCAGCAGCACAGGATTCTGTCTGCTGACTGTTCATGCCTCAATGTACCCCTCTCTGTGTACCCACCATGCCCCACACCTCTGGCCACGGCCCATCCTGCTTTAAAATATGTAAGGTCTTTATGTTTAGGAAGGGCTTCATTACCTAACATAAGCATTGGCCAAAGGAATGTGTGTGATCATGTGGCTGGTGGTGAGGTGTTCTGGGTTTCCATGTAACCTACGCAGGATGAAAGTGCTTTCTCTTTAGTCCCAGCAAGCTAAACAGTGCAATATATAAAGAGAGAAAAAGTGGCTAATTAGACCCCTTCCCTTGAAGTCTGTTTTTTACAAGTGAGTAGTCATCACTGTTCTTCCCAGAGACAGTGAAATGGAAATGGCATAATGGACTTAAGGCTTTAAGAAAACCATACCATCAGCTAGCAATCCTGAGTGAAACATAGCTCCAAAATATTAAATGGAGTCTAAGATGGTTGGCATGGCTTTCTGGGCAACCCCTAAGTTATAGTTTTCATATCATCAGTGAAAAGAAAAAGGTGAATACCTATAAATCTGCTCTTTTTATTGATTCATTTCACCCAGCGTTTTCTGGTAGTTGACTAGTTCCCTTGTAATTCAGTCTCATACTATGAGTGATTCACTTTTGTCAGTGAATATATAGCTACCAGGGCAGAAATGACCTGGAATAAAGCAGGAAAGATTTTACTACCTGATTATGTGGGAACCTGAGGACCCACCAGCAAAGGCCACTCCTCTCCAAAGTTTTCTTTACTCATCTAGAACAGCCTTATTATTTCATGAAATTCACGAAAACATTTTCTTTCTGCAGATGGGCAGAGGAAATTATTGTTAGATCTTACTTAAAGAGATATAGTAACTTCGTCTATCCATTGCTTTTTATTTTTAGATGGATGAAGGTGTGTGTGTGTGTGTTGTATAGTAGGTGTGAGAGTTGCAAGGTACACAGTTTTTATTCAATAATATTTTTGCTTAGTAAATAATAAGAGTTTATATTTCTTGGGCACTTATATGCCCTGCAGTGTTCTAAATGCCTCATAATATTTACATATTACTGTGAATAATGTTTAAACTGCCCTTTAAATAATCAATCCAAATTCGTTTCAGGTGGTAGCTGGATGGAACTTTGAAGTAACTTACTCAATTGTGCAAACTAATTGCTCCAAAAAGAAGTTTCTATTTTTAACACCAGATGGCAAGTCCCTTTTGAATGGTGTAAGTGGGCCAAAAAAAAATAATAATTAAAAAATAATATACAAAGTTCTTATCATTTTGCTTACAGTTTTTGCAAGCATAGGAACTATCAAGTTGTGTGGGAAAATTGTCACTTGAAGTTTAGATGACTTTTAGCAATCAATGTTCACAAGCACTTGGGAATCCCAATGCTCACATCACTGGTCAAGCTGCCTCACCTACCTAGTCAAAGAATCTGCAGGTGTAGAATAAGTGTTTATAGAGTACAACAGGGATCCGGAGCAGCCTGGGGGAAAAATAAGAAAATTGTCAAGTTTATCTTTGTTAAAACTTCACCTTTTCCTATCGCCTTTTCTCCCTCATGTGCTCAATTGCCCTAGTATTTCCTTGTTCTACCCCGGATAATTCCATTTCAAACTTTATTCTGCTTGCTTTCTCCCCTTCCCTCCCTTACCTTTATTTTTAATATGTGAGTCATTATGAAAGTTTTGAGATACATAAAAATCAAGAAATGTATAATCACATGGATAGAAATAAATGCAGCCCTCCCAGCAATACCAATAAGTTGAGCAAGTTGAAACTTGCATGGATGAATCGGAAAGAATGCTGTCAACCATGTTTCTCGGAAGTGAAATATTAGCCATGACACAGTCTGTCTCAAAACTTTCATAGTAAGGAACTTCACGGTGGCTCACACCTGTAATCCTAGCCCTCTGGGAAGCCAAGGTGGGTGGATTGCCTGAGCTCAGGAGTTTGCAGCCAGCCTGAGCCAGAGCAAGACCAAATCTCTTAAAAAAAAAAAAAAAAAAAAAAGAAGAGAAAAAATAGGCTCAGTGCCTGTAGGTCAGCAACTAGGGCACAGGCCATATACACCAGGGCAGGTGAGTTGAAACCAGGCCTGGGCCTGCCAAACAATGACAACTACAACCAGAAAATAGCCAGGCATTGTGGTGGGTGCCTATAGTCCCAACTACTTGGGAGGCTGAGGCAAGAGAATTGCTTAAGCCCAATAGTTTGAGGTTGCTGTGAGCTGTGAGCTGTGACACCGTGGCACTCTACTGAAGGTGACATAGTGAGACTCTGTCTCAAAAAAAAGAAAAAAAATGCTCTCATAGTGATCCACATAAATACATCCTGATTGTCTATCCTTTCGTGGCACTTCCTAGGATGCTATCTTGTTAGCTGAGTGAAAATTATGTTAACATGTTCTATATCAGGTTGCACTGGATAGTGAATGTTAAGATGGCTAAGACCTGATGCCTTCCTAAGGATGTTTGCATTTGTGCAGAAGATGATGTTTAAACCAAGGAATTTCTGCACATCCTTTAATCTAGTAATTCTGCTTCTAACTCTATTATGTGAAAAATCCAACCCACAAGATGTTAATTTCAGTGTTGTTTTTTTAATAGGAAAATATTATAAATAAATTTTTTTTTTGAGACAGAGCCTCACTATGTCACACTCAGTAGAGTGTTGTGTTCACAACTCACAGTAAACTCAAACTCTTGGGCTTAAACAATTCTCTTGCCTCAGCCTCCCAAGTAGCTAGGACTACAGCTGCCCACCACAACCCCAGGCTATTTTCTTATTGTGGTTGTCACTGTTGTTTAGCTGGCCTGGTCGGGCTTGAACCCTCCATGTTCAGTGCATGTGGTTAATGCCGTAACCACTGTGCTATGGGCATTGAGTCTATAAATAAATTATTTATGAAACATTAAAAAACAGTTAAGTAAATTTCAGTGTATCCATATAGTGGAATATGATACAGCTATCAGAAATGTTTATAGAGTTTTTAGTAACATAGCAAAATAGATCTAACATGTTAAGTAAAAAACAAAACCCAGGATAAAAAACTATACATATTCATTTGAGTATACAAAGTAAATATAAAAAGTAATGAAAAATATGTTAAAATATAGAGTATAATTAACTTTCAGTTATGGAAGCCTTTCTTGACTCTATAATTTGAAAAACTTCTCAATACATCTCAAGTTTTCTAATTGAGCATGTTTATATATCATAACAGGTGAAAAAGTTAAAAGGACATTATCAAGAGAATGAAAAGACAATCCACAGAATGAGAGAAAATATATGCAAATCATGTATCTGATAAGGGTTTAATATGATAAAGATATAAAGAACCTCTTTTGTCTGCAAAATAACAAATATTGGAGAGTATACGAGGAAATAAACTTTTGTATATTCCTGGTGGGAATGTAAATTGGTGCAGCTACTATAGAAAACAATTTGGCAATTCCTGAAAAAGTTAGGGCTTTTTCTTGGATAAGGAAAAAAATAAAAGACAAAATAACAAAAATGAGAATTCCATATAATGTTGCCAGAACAATCACAGTTAATTAATGGATTTATATGATTTCATAGTTTAAAAACAGAGGTAAGGCCATGCTGGTGGCTCATTCCTATAATCCCAGCACTCTGGGAGGCTGAAGTAGGTGGACTGCCTGAGCTCAGGAGTTCAAGACCAGTCTGAGCCAGAGTGAGACCCTGTCTCAAAAAATAGCCAAGCATTGTAGTGGGTGCCTGTAGTCCCAGGTACTTGAGAGGCTGAGGCAAGAGGATCACTTGAGCAGCAGAATTTGAGGTTGCTGTGAGCTGGGACACCATGGCACTCTGCCGAGGGTGACAAAATGAAACTCTGTCTCAAAAAATAAAAAATAAGTAAGTAAAATAAATAAAAGCAGAAGTAAACAAACAAAATCCCACCTCTAGATCTTAAGAAATTTGTGCGGGGAAAAGAATAATAAACAAGGAAAGAAAGAAGGAAGAAGGAGGAATCAGTAAAGATAAAAGCAAAACTGGTAACATAGAAAATAGAAAGCAGGGTCACCCCGAGGCCAGGAACTCCCCCGGCAACTGTGCAGGACGCATCCAGAGCCTGCAGGGCCTCTGCAGGCCCACCCCCGGTCAGGAACTCCCCCGGGACCACCAGGCCTCTGCAGGTCCGCCACCTGTGAGGAACTCCCCCAGCGACCGTGTGAGGCCCACACCCTGAGTCTGCCAGGCCTCCACAGGACTGCCTTCTACCAGGGACTCCACTGGCTACTGCCAGGCCTCCAAAGGTCCTCCCCAAGCCAGGAACTCCCCTGGTGACTGCGCAGCTACATGCCCTGCACAGGCAAAGTCTCTGCACCACTGCCCATGGCCAGGGACTCCACCTGCGACTGCACGGCTCCGCACTTCACGCCTGCCAGGTCTCTGCATGTCTGCCTCTGTCCAGGGACTCCAGAACCGTGAAACCCTGGTCCTCCCTCCCATACCCTCCCTCCCTCTCCACCAGCCCCGCCTATCTGGCCAAGGACTCCATAAGCCACAGGACCGGGACCCTCCCTCTTGGGCCTTCCTTGCCTCTGCATGGAACCCTCCTCCTGGCCAGAGACTGCTGGAGCTGTGGGCTCTCCTTGCCAAAGTCACCAGGTGCCTGAAACTCCCAGAACTGTGTGCACCATCCACTGCCCTGCTGGTGGATCCAGGGGTGCCACACTCCAGATCTGCTCGCATAGCCTGAACTCCCTGGCTAGGGAAGTCCTAGAGGAGTTACACAGGGTCACTCCCTACAAAGTTCCAGCAACAATAGAGTGATGCCACCGGGGTCTAATCTTGGAGAGACACCTTCCTAACTCTGAGGACAGCCAGAGGCAATGGTGAAAAACAATCACGGGGAGGAATCGATAGAAAAACTCTGGCAATATGAATAATCTGAGTAGATCAACTCCTCAAAGGAATGACAAGGTAGACACAGCACAAGATCCCTTGCATAGGCAAATGGATGAGATGTCAGAAATTGAATTCAGAATCTGGATAGCAAATACGATCAGCGAAATGGAGGAAAAGATGGAATTAGAATTTCAAGCAGTAATCCAAAAGATGACCCAAAT
>CAUYRH010062373.1:0-11608 GCA_963574655.1 Perodicticus potto
AGGGCAGAGTTTGAACCCACCACCCTTGGTATATGGAGCTGGCGCCCTACCCACTGAGCCACAGGTGCCGCCCATAATTTTTTAATCTTTTTAGTAGAGATAGGGTCACTCTTGGGCAGTCTGACTGTGAACTCCTGTTAAGCAAGCCATCCGCATCGGCCTCCCAGAGTGCTAGGATTACAGGCATGAGCCACCGTGCCCCCACCTCCCCTACCTCTTTATGCCATTTTCCTGTGCAAGTAGTTGTGTAACCGTGTTGCCTTCAAGGCACTGGCATGGCACTGTTCTGTCACCACAAAGATCTCGCTCACACTCCCTTCAGAATCCCAGCACCCCTCCCGCACTCCATCCCTAACCCCTGGGAACCTTAATTTGTTCCCTATCTTTACAATTTTGATCTTCTGAGGATTTCATATAAATGGAATCAGATGGTATGTGACCTTTCGACCGACTATTTTCGCTCAGCTGAATTCTCTTGAGATCGTCCAAGCTGTAGTGTGTCGAGCGCCTGCTCCTCGTACTGTCAGGACAGCAGTGCTCACGGGAGGGACCGAGGCTCACTGACCCACGCACCCTCTGAAGCAAGTCTGTCCCCTGCTGTATTTCGTCCTTGGCATTTTTGACAAACATACTATATTTGATTTATGTGTCTCACTTATTTTATTTCCTATCACCTTCTCTATAATATAAGTGTCACAGAACATGGACATGGCTATGGCTGTTTCTCCAGGGCCAGAAATAGTACCTGGCACACAGTAAATGCTTAACAAACTGTTGGTAGCATGAATCTTGAATTAATTTTACAGATGAGGAGATTTCGTTTTAGGGAATGTGAGTAACTTGCCCCAAGGTCATGGAGCCAGGAGCTTGTGGAGCCTGGTCCTGCCCGGTGGTCTCGGTGAAAGGCCCCCACCCCCCGCCACGCTTGGCTTGGCCTTTCTTCTCTCCGCTAAGCGTGGGCAACGCGGGCTCCCACTTCTGTGTTTCCCTTGGCTTAAAGGACGCTGGCAGGGGTTTCAAGTGGAACTTTACTGACAACCCACAAAGCCCAAAGGGAAATAAATAAGGGAAACATGAGGACTTATAAATTGGTAAGCTTATAAAATAAATTCTTTTCTTTTCCTTTTTTAAAAGGGATGTTGCATTAGTTTCCCATGGCTGCTATGACAAATTACCGCAAACTTAGAGGCTTAACACAACACACATTTATTCTCTTACAGTTCTGGAGGCCAGAAGCCTGAAATCGAGAGGCTGGTAGGTCTGCAGGGTGGGGCTGGCAGGCCATGAAATGTCATTTGGGAACTGCAGTCTTCTTTGATCTATCTTATATTGGCATATGTTACATTAACAAAACATTTATAAATAATAATTATGAAAAAATAAATGAAAATAAGCTTAATACCAGAGGACCCATGGGACCCCAATGCTTTTTGGTGGCTACCGAACATCTACATTCCTGACCTCAAGACAGCTGATGGGACTTATGGGAGGGGCAGGTGGAACAAATAGGAAGGTGCCAGGGTTGGAAAACTTGTCCACAGCCGTGCTGGAGGGGTCAGTCCTGGGCAATGACATTTGGGACCACGTAACTTTTCACACCTTCTTATTCCACTGTAGGGCATCAGGGACTGGGCTGTGGATGGGCATCCAAGGGCCATAGCTATGAGATGACCTTGGGGCAAGTTTCTGCCCCAACGGGATCACTACGTGCCAGCAACATTCATTCTCCCGGATCTCTCTCTCTCCAGGATTTGAACTGGGGCCCGTGGAGAGCCCGGTTATGAAGCCACAGGTCACAGGAGCAGAGACTGCAAGGTGAAGTGCTAGAAAGGCTGTGAGCAGTCAGGAGGTGACAGCAGGCAGGGGTTGGTGCAGCCCCAGGATGCAGCTCAGAGTTGAGGTGAGGCCAAGGCAAGGGGGCAGTGTTGACAGGAGACGCCCATACTCAGAGCAGGTTGGAGAGCAGATGTGGGGGGCAGTCAGTGTGGGTGAGGCTGGGGTCCTGTTTAAGCTCCTGGTTCGAGATCAGCACAGGGTCCTGCCTCTCTTGTAGCCGCAGGAGCCTTTAACTTCCCGGCCCTGAGGGAAGTCACCAGGAGAGATGACTCACTAGGCAAAGAGCCCAGGAGGACAGTGAGGTGAAGGCCACAAAGCCTCCTCTGGCCACCATGTCAAAGATAGGGAGGGAGAACCAGCCGGGGGTCCCCAGAGCTGGGTGCAGGAGGCCACAGCACTGAGGGTCAGTCACCCTGTAGGCAGATGGCCCTGGGTCTTGCCTGGCCCTGCCACTTCCCCCAGGTGGCCTTGGGTGAATTACCAAACCCATGTGCTCATCTGTACAACAGGGTAATCCGCCCCATTTCCGGATTCCGGGAGCACAGCCAGCATTTCTCAGTCTCTGACTGTGTCTGGGCCCTGGATGAGTGGCTCCTCCCAGGTCACTTACAAGGTGGGGGTGTTACTGTCCCCTGTTTGTAGCCAGAGATGCTGGGAACAAGACACCCAATTCAGGGCCCCACCCCTGTATATTCTGATTTGAAAGGTCTCCAGTGGTGCCACCACCATAGGTCTAAAAATTCTGCAGGTGACTGTCATGAGCAGCAGGGTTGAGCACCTGGCTTTGGGACCTCGAAGCGCACTCTGTGCTCTCCCCCTCCCACCCCGTTCCTCGACCCTGCCTCCGTCTCTCTGCCATCCTTCTCTCTCCCTCCATTCCAGGATGGGGCTGGGGGACCGGCACTGACCTCTGCCATGCACAAGCTGGTGGCCTTGGGACCTTGTTAGGTGTCTTGACTCAGCTCTGAGATGGGTGTGCTGGCTGCCCTCCCTGCCCGAATGTGTGTGCAGAAGGGCTGGCGCCGCATGAGGCATGTGCTGCTCTCCTGCCTGCCCCTTCTAGGGTGAGCAGGGGCCTCCCTCCTTGCTCCCCCAAAGTCTCTTGCTGCTGTCCCATCTGTGCTCAGCCCCCTGGCTCTTCAGAGATGTGGCTGCTCTGCTGCCCGAGGCTGAGTCCATCAGGAGGACCCCTTCTGAGTGGGGCCAGAGGATGTGAACTTGGGAGCTGGTGGGGAAGTGGGAGGTGGGGCCATCGTGGGTGCAGAGAATCTCGCAGAGAAAGTCTGTCCCCAGACACAGGGCCAAGAAGAAGCTCAAGAGAGACAGAGAAAGAGGTGCTGGGTCGGTTCTCACCAGCCTGGACAGGTCACGTCCTGCCCTTGAGCTCTGCTTCTTTGGTACATTCCCTTCTCTCTTATACTCGTTACCCTTGCAGTGAAGAGACTCTGGTGAGGACAGAGCCATTCTGGGACTGACCACAGGGCAGGCAGCAATCACACCTGACAGAGATCTCAACAGCAGGAGGATGGTCACCCGTGTCTTCCAAAGAACACTCCAAAAACAAAGACAAAACTACCCCCCAATCAGAAGAAAAGGACCCCCCCCCAACCCAAGTACCACCTGGTCACAGCTGGACTCCGGTCATTCATCTCTAACTGTCCTCAAAGATCCCAGGAGAATGGTGCTCAGCAGGGACGTTTCAACCAAGCCCCTGCTGGTGGTCAGTTCTGGGCTCGCCTTGAGCTCCCTGGGGTAGAAGCTGAGAATCTGAACATGTTGTAAGTGCTCTGGGCACTGCTTGAGGTTCTCTCCTCCGCCTGCCTCCTACGATGCCACAGGAAGGACTTCTTGGGCTCTGAGCAGGGGCCCAAATCCCCAAGCATTTAGAAAAAGGAAATTGGCCTGATGCTAGCCTAGGACCCCCGGAGATACTCTGGCCCCACACAAGGAGTTGTGCAGCCACCAATTTCGATTCTCTTGCCTGGACTATTTCAGCACAGCTGGCAGCTTTCAGGATCCTTGGGGCTCAGAGACCCAGCATGGGGACCCTTGAGAGGCCCAAGGAGCCACCTTGGCCACACCTCCCCAGGACACCTGGGACAAAGTGAAGGTGACCGTGCTCTGCTGGCTGGGGCCTGGGGCTTGGGGCCCTCCAGCCAAGTGGAAGTCTTATCCTTGACAGAGCCTGGTGCCCCAGCCATGCTGATGCCCCCTGCAGCTGTCCCAGAGAACTGGTCCATCAGGAAAAGTCCAGCTTAAGGATTGGTGCTGGTGCCATAGAAACCAAACATGGCCTGTAGACAACTGCCATTGCCACCCCCGTGTTTATTCTTTGACCCCGGTGCTATTGTCTGGGGTTACCAAGAACAAGACACAGTCTCTCCTTGTATGGTTTCCTGAGGCTGCGGTAACAAATACCACAAACTTGAAACAGCACGTATCTTGTAGTTTGGGGGATCGGAAGTCTGATGCTGGTCTCACTGGGCTAAAATGGAGGTGTCAGCAGGGCTGCCTTCCTCCTGGGGACTCCAGGGGACAGTCCTTCCTTGCCTGCACTCCCTGGTGCATGCCCCCCTTCTGTTTTTAGAGCCAGCGTGTCCCCCCACGGGTAAGACCTTGGTGGCTACTGTGGATTTTTTTTTTTTTTATTGAATCATAGCTGAGTACATCAGTGCAATCAAGGGGTACAATGTGCTGGTTTCACATACAATCTGAAACATTTTCATCAAATTGTTTAACATAGCCTTCATGAAAAAATGCTCATCATCCTTGATCATCAGAGAAATGCAAATCAAAACTACTTTGAGGTATCATCTAACTCCAGATTATCCCACATAACAAAATCCCAAAACTGTGGATTATTTTGAGCCAAAGACAATTGAGAAGGAGCAGATAAAGGACAAGCTCTCTGCCCTCCCCCCTCTGCCTAAGCCTAAAATCAGGACATAAATTTGTACAAGTGTCACCCTCCCCTCTCTACCAGGAAGGACAGAAGTTAGTCAGCAGAGGCAAAGTGAGACCCTTAGCAGCTGGGAGAGGGCTCAGAGGCGCCTCCGTAGCATCCTTTACTGAGCAGCCCACGTCCTCTTTAGCTTCCCCATAGATTTGCCATCCCACACTTGCCACCCTAGAATCTCAAAATCCTTTTCCTCTGTCTTGTCTTTTCTCTAAAACTATATTATTGGTTTTTTTGTGGTGTTTGGCCAGGGCTGGGTTTGAACCCCCCACCTCCGGCATATGGGGCCAGCGCCCTACTCCTTTGAGCCGCAGGCGCTGCCCCTGTATTATTCTTTTGTTAAGGTGCCTCACAAAGCTAAGTACTAACTTCCTGCTTAAGTCATTCATCTGCCTCTGAGTGTGCCCAGGCGGATGTGCTGCCGGGCAAAGGGAGAGCTTCCCTTTCACCCTGGACTCTTGCTGAGAAATCAACGAAAAAGCAGATTAATTGGATGGAGAAAAAGCACCTGAACTTACTAATGTGAACAGCATCACAGAGAGCTTGCCTGGTATCCCAGTGGGTACAGATGGGTCTATACTTTACTTCCTAGGGGAAAGGGAGATGGGGAAGTGTGGGTGATTTTAGGGGGATAATAAATGATTTGTAAGGGGATTTAATGTGCTTGAAGAACAAACAATGGTCTGGGGCAGTCTGCTGTGCCCAAAGAGTGGCAATTTTGTAACAAAAGTCTGTCCAGGTGTGTTGAAGGAATTCCTGTGATAGGAGTTCAGTTAAAGAAAATTCCGGGGAGGGACCAGAGGTGATTGATTGTTTTCCTCTTTGGTAGGTGCACTTTAGGCAGATAAGGGAAGGTAGCCTGTGTTCTGGGAGAGGAGGAAGACTGAGAGACCCTGGTGGAGAGGGAGTGGGAGAAGGAGGAAGAACAATTGTTCTCCTTTGTGGGTCTGTCAGGTCTTTACACAGATGGGGAAAGTCTCTTGGAGCTGTGCTGATGTCCAAGGAGCTTTAATTCAAAACGCTTATTTTACCAGGAAGCTCTGTTTGGGGGAGGTTCTGTGAGCTCCTGCAGTGCAATGCGCAAGTGATCAGGTCTGTTTTCTCTTCTAGGTCCATTTTTTGTCAGTCTAATTGATAGAGACTAGCTGGAGAACCCAGGCGGGTAGAGAAAAGGAACTTTTCTCCTCCCCTAGAAGCCCATTAGAGAAGTAAGTTTTAAATAAGATAAAAAACTTTCTGCATGGCGCCCGTAGCTCAGTGGGTAGGGCACCGGCCACATAAGCCCAGGCTGGCGGGTTTGAACCCTGCCCGGGGCCAGCTCAACAGCAATGACAACTGCAACAAAAAAATAACTGGGCTTTGTGGTGGGCGCTTGTAGTCCCAGCTACTTGGGAGGCTGAGGCAGGAGAATTGCTTAAGCCCAAGAGTTTGAGGTTGCTGTGAGCTGTGATGTTATAGCACTCTACCGGGGGTGACAGCTTGAGACTGTCTCAAAAGAAAGAACAACAATAACAACAAAACCCAAAACTCTCTAACTGCCTTTTTGAGCATGAATTAGAAGGAGGCAGGTCTGGGACAAGGAAGGCTCTTTCTCCTCCTCCCAACCCATGTCTGCCTTGCTCTGGGTCCCCACCCGCACCTGGGCTTGCACCTGGTAGGTGCTTCTTCTGGAAGGATATCCTCCCTGGATTCCAGCGCCCACCAGCCAGGGCTCTGCAGCCCCTTCCTGCCCAGCGAGCTTTCAACACCCAGGGCTGCAGAGCTGCTGCCTTCCGCATCTCTGCTTCCCTCTTGATCTTGGACTCGTAGTCTCCAGAACTTCGAGAAAGTAAATGTCTGTTGTGTGACCGCCCCCGTCTATGGTGCTTTGCTATGGAAGCCCCCCAAAACGAATTTACCCTCTCAGACACCATCGGACACCCCAAGGATGTTGTAAATATCTGACAGCCGGATTCCACATGCTAAAGCTGTTTCGCTGGGTGGCAAACATGGGCTTTGGTGTATCAGAGAGACCAGATTTGATCCAGACACTGCTACTTGCTTTATCTATAAAATGAGAATAATAATAATAGCATTTCCCCAAGAGGCCTGGGTTGGGCAAGCTCTGTCTACGGCTGGGTGCTCAATAACAGCTGTTAAGGTTATTCTTTCTCTCTATCCATATCACTTTTCCTCTAGATGCTTCTACAACACAAACAGAGGTAGAGGAGGGAAAAGAGTAGGGGGTTGGGGTTGCTCTGGAGCATGCCAGGCCCCCAAAGGTGCCCCAGGAATCTGTGTCTGCTGCGGGCAGAGGACCGGGAAGGACACGTCCTGCTCTGTGTCCCAGCGGCATCAGGGCGCTGAGCCCAACGGTGTCTGGTGGCCAGCATCTTCACTGAGCGCTAGCATTTGTTGAGATGAGTTTTCTAATGCGTTTACACCTTAGCAGAACTTGGACGACGACCCTGGGAACAGCTCCGTTCCAACACTTAGCAATTAGCGCAACCCCGAAATCAGGATTACTGGCTCGGCCTTGTGGACTTGATCATTTCTGTTGTTGTTGGGGGAGGGAGGAGAAGGGCGGCTGACGGAGGGAACATTGCATGTTGTGACATGTCTCTCACATCCAAACCCACTGTCAGGTAAGCAAGCATGTGCTCAAATTGGAAGTGGGTTTCAGTTTTTCTACTAAGTGGCACTATCGGGCCAGACCACTGGTCCCTGGCCTTTTTGGCACCAGGGGCTGTTTTCATGGAAGACAGTTTTTCCACAGATGGGGGCTGGGGGCAGCATTAGCTTCTCATAAAGAGCGCGCCTAGATCTCTTCATGTGCAGTTGGCAGTAGGATTCGAGCTCCTGTGAGCAGAGAATGCCACTGCTGAGCTGATGGAGGCTGTCTGTACAGCTTCACTGCCCCTGTCCACTGCTCATCTGCTGCGAAGCCTGGTTCCTAACAGGCCACAGACCTACTGGCCCATGGCCTGGGGGGTGAGGACTGCAGAGCTCAACCATCAAAGCCCCCACAAGCCTCAGGTACTGGCATTTTCTATCTGAGCATTTCTGTCTTTTCTAAAGTCATTGCCTTTGGCTGGGAAAAGCCAATGATTTCTTTTTGATAACATCAGTATGAACCAGTGGGTAAGCGTGAAGGTTCTGGAGCCCATCTGCTCAGATTCAAATCCTAGCTCCTGCACACGTGTAGCTGAGGGAGCTCAGCCAAATTACTTTCCTTCCTCAGCTTCTATTTCCTAATTTGTGAATGGGTATAGGAAGAATATCCACTCTCAACAGGTGGTTGAGAGAGTTAAATTTGATAATTCACATAAGATATGAAGCAATGCTTGGCAGATAGTACGTAAGCACTCTGAATGAGTTAGCGGTTATTGTGCATTAAATAATAATTGTCAGGCTCGGCACCTGTGGCTCAAGCGGCTAAGGCGCCAGCCACGTACACCTGAGCTGGCGGGTTCGAATCCAGCCCGGGCCTGCCAAACAACAATGACGGCTGCAACCAAAAAGATAAATAAATAAATAAATGAATGAATAATAATTGTCAGAATGAACATGGGGGACGGCTGGCATTTGCCTCATAGGCCGTCTTTGGCCTCTGTAGCCAAGGTTGGGGTAGGAAGGACCACACTGAACTTGGAGTTGGACTGCTGGGCTCCATTGTCAGTATTGCAAGCAAAACTCTTTTAAAATAAATCCTTATTGTAGAAAATTTCAAACATATACAAAAGCAGAAAAAACTGCATAATGAACTTGTGAACCTCCCACTTACCATCACCCCGTGTCAACAGTTTATGACCAATCTTATTTTATCTCCCCCATACTTATTCCTCCAGCTCTTCCTGTCACTTCCTGATGATTTTATTTATTTATTTATTTATTTATTTATTTATTTATTTATTTTTCGAGACAGAGCCTTAAGCTGTCACCCTGGGTAGAGTGCTGTGGCATCACAACTCACAGCAACCTCCAACTCCTGAGCTCAAGTGAGTCTTCTGCCTCTGCCTTCCAAGTAGCTGGGACTCAGGCGCCCGCCACACCCGGCCATTTTTTGGTTACAGCCATCATTGTTGTTTGGCGGGCTGGGCTGGATTCGAACCCGCCAGCTCAGGTGTACCTTAGCCGCTTGAGCCACAGGCACTGAGCCCACTTCCTGATGATTTTGAAGCAAACATCAGATGTGATATCTCATCTGTAAGTAGTTCTCTGCATACTTTTAAAGGAAAGCTAAAAATAAAGCATCATATACCATTACCATTCTGTCGGTATAGAGGTTCCATTTCAAAGTTCAGTTTTTTGTTAGAACTCTTTAGGTATGATATTATTATTATTATTTTTTTTGATGCTCTTGTAAATATTGTTGTTTTCTTGCTAGCATCTAGATATACAATTGATTTCTGTATATTTGTGTCCTGAGATCTTGTTGAATTTATTTTTCAGATTTAGTGTTTTGGGACTTTGGGGGGGGGGTTGGTAGAACTTTTTGAGTTTCTTTTGTATACGGTTGTGTCCTTTCTAAATAAAGACAGTTTAACTTTTACTCTCCCAATCTTTGTCTTAAATTTTTATTTACTTATTCTTTGCCTCATGCCATTGGTTGAAACTTCCAACATAATGTTGAATGGAGGTGATAAGAGTGAGTATCCTTACATTTTTCCTGCTTTTAGGGAGAATGAGTTCAGAATTTGATCAGTTAGTATGATGTTAGCAGTAGCGTTTTTTTGTAGATCACTTTATCAGATTAAGAAAATTTCCTTCTATCCTTAATCTTCTAAGTTTTTAGAACTTGTTGAGGTTTGTTTTTTTTTTTTTTTGGTGTATGTATAAGTGCTTTATCTACATCTATTGGGATGATCATATGATCTTTCTCCTTTGTTCTGTTAATGGGGTAAATTACATGGATCTATTTTAGAATGTTAAACTAACCTTGCATTTCTGGGATAAATGCCATCAACTATTTGGATGATAAATGGGACTCGATTAGTTCCAATTATTTACTATTAATAGTTTTCAATATAATGTGTTAGATCTTTAGAATATTCCAAAGGTGACAGATGGAGTTTATCTTTTTAAAAAATATATTTGAGTACTCTTACAAGCTCCATATTTGATGGGTTTTAATCTATAGTAGTTGAGTTGCTACTGAGTATTTTTGACACAACCTTGTAGTCTTTGACAGCTTCCTTGTTTTCTGGTAGACAAGATGCTTCAGGCTCATTATTTTCTGGTAGACAAGATGCTTCAGGACATTATTTCCCCCAGCCGTAGGACCAACCATTTCTCTAAGGACACCTGGTTAGTTTTGGTGGGAAATGGTATTTGGAGGCCACAGTCTGGGCCTCAGGGAATTTCCTGGCCCCAGATTGATCACTATTTCTCAGAGACACATAATTTTAAAGAGAGAACTTATTTTCTATTGGCTCAAATGGCTTTATTTTGACATTACTTTTTATTTTTCCTTACTTTGAAATTCTTTGCTCTTAATGATGTTAACATAATTCCTTATTTTTCCCTGTAAATATAAAATAGTTGCAGAATAATAACACTCACATTGTTACTAACAATATGTTTAGTAAGAACAGTGTAAGACTTTTTTTTGGCAGCTCTTTTTACCTATAAGGCATACTCCACTATGGGAACATACAGTCACATTTCTGTGCTTTACAGTCACTTGGGAATGTTCTCTGTGCCATTATGCCCCCAACAGGGTATGTATTTGTCTCTTGCCTTTTAGAAATTACTATAAATATTTTAGTTCTGTTTTATAATTACCTAAAACATTTATATGTGACAATGTTGAATTTTACCTGAGGCTTGTGCCCCTGCAGAACAGTGAAGGTTAAAGGAATTCCTCCCACTCTTTAGTGTTCTGGAAAAACACCTTAGTACCAAAAACGCCTTTTCTCACATGACTTCCATGAGGCCCATGGGTACCCTCTTGTTTATCTTTGACAAGGCCAGGTCCAGACCCTCCAAATTCCCATTCTTGGCCTCATAAATAATTAGCTAAATGGTCTGAATCCATTGATCTATCGGGACAAAATGCCTGTTAGCAAAACTTTGGCTAAATTTCTCTTCTTCCTCCTAAATCCTGAACTTCAGCCAACTCTCCACCTGAGACAGCAGGCAGCCCCTTCAGGGCGGAGACTGGCCTCGGGAGGAACATTCTGCAACCCACTTGTCCCATCCTGCCACCCTTTCATCCCACTTCCCGCACCTGGTCCTTTTTAGCCTCTTGTGCTCCTCTCTGTAAGAGAGCCCCTTTGGCCTAACTCTTGAGACCCTGGAAGGTCATGTGGTCGCAGTGCTCTCCCCTTTGCCACAGTCTCCGTCCCACCCCTCCTCCCTCAAAACAATCCCTTCCAATGGGTCTCTCTTTACTCAGTCCTGATTTGTTTTCTATTTGCCACCTGCTTGCAAAGTCAAGTCTACAAAACAAGATGCCTTCTGAGATGTCTAACTTTGCTATCTATTCTCTCCCTGTAGGTAATATTTTTCCTTTTAATTTTTTTTGTTTTGAGACAGAGTCTCACTTTGTCACCCTCAGTAGAGTGCTTGGCGTTCCAGCTCACAGCAACCTCCAGATCTTGGGCTCAAGTGATTCTCTTTCCTCAGCCTCCCAAGTAGCTGGGACTACAGGTGCCCTCCACAATGCACGTATATTTTTAGAGATGGGGGTCTCACTCTTGCCCAGGCTGGTCTCCAACTTGTGAGTTTTGGGCAATCCACCTGCCTCGGCCTCCCAGAGTGCTAGGATTACATGAGCCACTGCATCTGGCCCCTCTGTTTTAGTTTTTGATTTATCTTTTCTTTTTTTTTTTTTTT